>JANIJG010009380.1:0-22031 GCA_024611175.1 Megaceryle torquata | reverse complement strand
TAGCATCTCCAGATGGGTCATATGGTAAAAAGTCTTTATTTACAGAAGCTTGGTCACTGATTTTTTTGCTTGGAAATCACAGAATACTCATGGTTGGAAAGGACCTCCTAGATCACTGAGTCCAACCATACCCATAACAAAAAAAAACCCCCCACCTGAATACCCTGATCAAACCTGACTTAAAAAACACAAAATAGCCCCCTGCATGCCTGCCACTAGTGCATTACCTGAAGCACCAGGTCTACCTGTTTCTTAAGTATCTCCAGGGATGGTGACTCATCCACCTCCCTGGGAAGGCTGTTCCAGTGTCTCACCACTCTTTCTGTAAAGAATTTCTTTCTAATAGCTAATCTAAACCTCCCCTGACACAACTTCCTCTCATTCTATCAGTAGTTACTAAGGAGAAAAGGCCAAGACCCACCTCTCTACAACCTCCTTTCAGGTAGTTGTAGAGGGCAGTGAGGTCCCCCCTTCAGCCTCCTCATCTCCCAGTTAAACATACCCAGCTCCCTCAGCCTCTCCTCATACGACTTATTCTCTAAACCCCTCACAAGCTTGGTAGCTCTCCTCTGGACACATTCCAGCACCTCAATGTCTTTCCTATAATGAGAGGCCCCGAACCGAACACAGCATTTGAGATGAGGCCTCACAAGGGCATGGTAACTTCCCTTCTCCTGCTGACCACACTATTCCTGATACAAGCCAGGATCCTGATGGCCTTCTTGGCCACCCTGGCACACTGCTGACTCATATTAAGCCAGCTGTCCACCAGCACCTCCAGGTCCTTTTCTGCCAGGCAGCTTTCCAGCTGCTAATCCCCAGGCTTGTAGCATTGCCTGGGGTGATTGTGACTGAAATGCAGGACCTGGCCCTTGGCCTTCTTGTACCTCATACAGTTGGCCTTGGCCCATCAATCCCACCTGTTCCGGTCCCTCTGTAGAGCCATCCTGCCCTCGAGCAGATCAACACTCCGACACAATTTGGTGTCATCTGCAGACTTACTGAGGTCACTTTCCATCCCCACGTCCAGGACATAAACAGAAATTCCAAACAAGACCGGCCCCAAAACTGAGCCCTGAGGAACACCACTGGTGACCAGCAGCCACCTTGATTTCACCCCATTAATCACAACTCTCTGGAAACAGCCATCCAGATAGTTTTTAACCCAACAAAGAGTCCATTTATACTTCATCAGTGTGGCAGTAAGAGTAGTAAAGAAGGACTGGCAGGAGAACATTCATCTCCAAAGACAAATCCCTTAGTTAAACTAAAATTTGTGCTTTGCCAAAAAGCTCGTGAAGTCGTAACTGCATAAGTTTTTCAGTTAACATTGTTTTTCCCCACACTGACATCACGTACCTGTGTGTACTTCAGTACATAGTTGTTTGCCATATATGAACAGTGTTAATGTCTTACATATAATAAATTCTAAGAGCTTCACATTAGAATGTAACAGAAGTTTCACAAAGCTGCAAAAAAATTAAGGATGGGGAAACTGCCACTTGCCTAGATCTACTACAGAGAGGTAAGGCTCCCTCTGCACCTCTTCCATTCTAAGCAGAAGCTAGTTACTATTCATACCAGTGGTGACCACCACAAGTAAGGCCATTGGTGTTTAGAAAAACTATTTCCATCTAGCTCCCATTTAGGGTCAAGTGCCCAAAATGCACTTTCTTTCATCTTTTGACAAGCTTTCACCAGTCTCATTCACCTCATCATCTCAAACTTCCTTCATTTTCTTTTGTTTGTGTTGTGTTTTTTTTGTTGTTTTTTTTTTTTTTTTTTTTGGGTGGGGGGGGGTGTGATTGATTTTTTTAAAAAATGTTCTATTTGCCAAAGCTTTCCATTCACCTTTATATATTGAACATGTCAAAGCTTTGATATCTACTTACCACCAAAACAGACAAGCAGTAAACAAGCTTCTTTTTAGTGGAAGTACTGCAGATGGAGTGTAGAACTGATGAGTACATAGCAAATAAAATAATCTATTTCATGATTAGCACAATAAAAATGAAAAAGATCTTTTGTCTCATCAGTGTTCTCACTGACACCTGCAGTATGATTGTAGAGATATCTGTTGTTGTTCTTTTGCTTTTCTTCCTTCACTCTTTCTACTACTCTGTTTTGTTTTTAAATAGCTATGAGTAATACATAAGTGGTAATGTACAAGTTGACTATTTCTTCAGTTTTCCTCCCCTTCCCCTTCCAGCATTATTTTTCACTTTACCACAAGAGTAACTATGTAGCCTACTCTTGCAATCAAATCAAAGAGTCCTCCCAATCCTGGCAGGATGCAAAGCCAAGTGAAAATTGAATGAAAAATGTCTATTATCTCAATTGTTTCATCACAGCGTTGGTCTCTTTACATTCCAGTAACCACTAGCTGACAACATGGAAGAAACATTTATTCTGTACATTAAATTCTAGCTTTCAAGTAACAATCATTCCCTCAGCCCACTAGCTCCTAAATATCATATCAACATATAGCATCAACATGGTCTTCCTATTTCTAAAATTTTCCTAAACCTACTTTAGATGTTCTGTTTTTCACCAGATTTTGGTTCATTTCTCTCCTTCAGAGAATGTTGCAGAGATCAATTCTTTCCCTAAATATTTCCTTGTACTAAGTTTTGTCTGGCTGGCTTTCAAGCTACTGTTGATGTCTTTTTTTACTCCTCTCCTCATGCAACAGGAGATTTCTGTGGATGAGTATTGCCTGTTTCCATAAACCTGATTCTTAAAACATGCATTTTTAAAGATACAGTTTATTTGCATATGGCCAGAATACTAAATATATAACCATGACATGGTGCATCAGGTATTTTTCCAACCACTGCCTATAGTTATTTCTTCCACTAAGTTGAGATCATGCAAAGAGAAGGTCTAGTTCAATTATACCATTCACACTCAAAACTAAAATATCCTTTTTTAATGACAAGCAGGAAAGGCCTTTCATAGCAGATAGAATTTTAAGGAGTACCCATCAAAAAGGGTATATTTATTGAAAATATTTTTTTGAGCATAATAAAAGTGTGCACAGAGAGTCCTGTTTAGAAGGGAAAGTCTAAAGAAAATTCCAGTCTGTGCTAAAGCATTACACAGAGTGCAGTTAGGAGGACACAAACATTCAAGTCCATCACCCATTGTCAGTATGCCTACTGAAAGGGCAGCAGGTCTTCACTAAAAGATTGCAATAAGGATTTAGGTAAAGATCTGATTTCATTCCACCTTAAGTATTTTACATTCTCCAAAATGCTAATGAACGCTGACAAAGATTTATGGAATATTGTTTGAACGCTTTATTGGCTGCCTCTGTGTAACTGTATTTAAACAGTCACACGGGGAAACGTGAAAAGAGGTTCCAGTGAAAGCTAGTTATGAAAACATGTCACGGAAGAGTGGCTTCCCAATAGACTACATTGGTGTCTACAAGTCAAACAAGTTCAAATGCTGTAGAGGATAAAATTATTTGTACTTGGAATATTCATGAGTTCATTCATATAAATCCATAATCTTGATATTTACAAATACTCCTTGAAAATTATTTGGAAAAATTATTCAGACCTTGTTTGGTTTATTACCAACCAAATACATACATGTGTCAGTGCAAGAGAAACATTTTACACCAATAGAATTTATACACAGTAGAATATTTTATATTTAGAATATGGAGCACAACTATCTGACAGACTAAAAGGGTTTTGTTTATTTGTTTTGAAAGTTTGCGTGGTTTTTTTTTTTTGTTTGGGCTCTATTTGTTTTGTGGGTTTTTGATTTTTTTGTGTGTTGTGGTTGTGGTTTTTTTTCTTGTTTTTCCTTTTACAGATAAAATTCATTTAGTTAAAACCAAGCTGTAAAGCCTTTTTGATGAAAAACAGGATTATCATATTCAATGGCTGTCCCAGATTAGAATTCCACTCTGCTGTTCCTACCCCAACCCTTTTTGTTTGTTTTACTCAAACCAGCAGCATAGCAAGATTTAGGATGCCCCAGGCTCTCTACCCACAAGCTATCTTCTATAACACTCTACCAGCCCCTATATAGTTGTGCAGACTTGGATAACACAGAGGATATAACACCCTAGGGGGTAATATGTTTGTTAAATTAAAACAAACAAACAAACCCAAAAAACCTTAGCTTTGTTTGCATGCATAATACTTATAATACAAAACTATACACAAAAAAAATCAGAGGAGGGAGCCTATGTGTGTAGGTGGTGGTGGAAGTCATTCATTGATGTTTGGCAGAGTCAAACATGTATGCAGCAGAAAAATAGTGAAGGTGTTGCCATTTCCATTGATTATCAGATCTACCCTTCCAGATTTGTTTTATCTAGTGCTTATTTCGGAAAGCACTCAAAGCAAGTGGTTCAATGTTCCTGTAATGGTTATATTTTGCATTCACTCAACCTGGGAGACATAAATAGTCTCTGCATAAAGCTTACATTACACAGAGAACTCTCACCATGGGATGGATATTATTCGGCAATATTTTTTTCTTTCCACAGCTCCATGTTGAGGTTTCAGGCAGTAAGTGTATAAACAACAATAGCTATTTACATTCCACGGGGAGATGTAAAAGCTGGTTTTGTTATTTATAGTATTTGGGAAATAAAAGCAACAAGTTCAGAGTGGAGGTACAGTTGTCGCTAATAAATTGATTCTCTAGCACTTCCATTTTTAAAAGTGAAACCTGCTATCTTGCCTTTCTGCTCATTAGCTCTTTCAATTATAAGCACTGAAAACAGTTTTACTCCTCAATTTGCACAAGACTTATGAACATTGAGATAGATTTCAATGTGTCCACTGATTATTCGATGTGTACAACTTGTAGTCTAAAAGAATCAGAGATGAAATACAACAGCTACTAATAAAATTGATCAGTGCTTCCATTATACATTGCACATAATTCACCTAGTTTGGCATTTTTTAAATTTTTAAAACTTCCTAGTTTTGAAGTTACTGTAAGCCATTTTTAGAAAACACATGAAGAGAGTCAAAGATATAGCAAGAATATTTATATTAACAATTTCACACTAGCCTATGCATAAACTCCAAGTTCCAATCCTGACATGGGTGATTTTACAAGCACTTCTAATAACTAGGAATTAGTGGTTGGTTTGGGTTTTTTGGTTTTTGGTTTTTTTCTCAACTTAAATATTTTTCCTCTCTAGTTAGCTTATTACATTTTAGAGCATTAGCAGAACTTGAGTTCCCCTTTGTCACACTTTCAGGCAAAACCACAGGAAACAAATAATTTTCTAGCAAGAGTACCAATCAGCATAACTACCTTATTTTACAGAAACTCATTACAGGGGAAGAAAAGCATACTAGATACTTTTATTTTATTTAGTGAAACAAATTCAGTCATGCCTCCATAAAGATATACCAGTTAAGAAGCCCCTTTACTGACAAAATCAACAGTTTCATTAACCTCAGCTGATCATTTAACCTAAAGTCTAACAAGTCTAACAAAAGGCATTTAAATATTTGCTGCAGTTATCACTTCAGAATGACACAAAATCAGAGACCTTGAAAGTATCATATTGGGAGTGGTCAACGTGGATTCACCAAAGGGAAATTATGCTTGACCAGTCTGATGGCTTTCTATGATGGCATGACTGTCTGGGTGGATGAGGGGAGAGCAGCAGATGTCTACCTCAACTTCAGCAAGGTTTTTAACACTGCCCCAATAATGTCCTCAAGTAAGCTTAAGAAATGCAGTTTAGCTGAGTGGACAGCAAGATGGATTCAGAACTATCTAAACAACAGATCTGAGGGTTGTGATCAGTGCAGAGTCTAGTTGGATGCCTGTAGCTAGTAGTGTTCCCCAAGGGCCATTATTGGGTCCAGTCTTGTTCAACAGCTTCATCAATGACCTGGATGAAGGGATGGAGTGTACCCTCAGCAAGTTTGCTGATGATACGAAAGTGGAGAGTTGACTGACATACCAGAAGGCTGTGATGCCCTTCAGCAAGACCTGGACAGATGGAGAGTGCTACAGAAGGGAACTTTATCAAGTTCAACAAAGGCAAGTGTAGAGTCCTGAACCTGGTGAGGACTAATGAGGCACCAGTAGAGGTTACAGGTTGACCTGCTGGAAAGAAGCTCCACAGTGAAGGACCTAGGAGTCCCGGTGGAAAATAAGTTAACCACAAGCCCTCAACATGCCCTTGAGATCAAATAAGCCAATGGTATCTTGTGGTACATTAAGATAAGAGTGATCAGCAGGTTGAGCAAGGTTCTCCTCTCCCTCTACTCTGCCTTAGTGAGGCCACACCTGGACTACCATGTCCAATTCTGGGATCCCGAGTTCGAGAAAAAGAACTACTGGAGACAATCCAACAGAGGGCTACAAAAATGATTAGGGGACTAGAATAGCTCTGAGGAAAGGCTAAGAAACTGTTTAGCCTGGAGGAGAGCATATTGAGAAGGGATGTTACCATTGCTTACAAATATCTAAAGGATAGGTGTCAAGAGGTTGGGGCCACACTCTTTTCAGTGATGCCCAGGGACAGGACAAAGCAAAAGGAACAAACTGGAACACAGGAAGTTACACCTAAAGATAAGAAAAAAATTATTTGAGGGTGACAGAGCACTGGAACAGGCTGTCCAGAGAGCTTGTGGAGTCTCCTCTGAAGTGATCCAAAAGCCACTTGGATGCAGTCCCAGGCCACTTTTCTAGGTGAACCTGCTTTAGCAGAGAGGTTGGACTAGATCTTGAGATGTCCCTTCCAACCTCTACCATTCTGTCATTGTGATTTTTTTTAAAACCATTTGGGGCTTTAAGACTTAAGAAATAGTTCATTAGACATTTATTTGATATAAAATAGACAAATATTTAACAATGTTCAGAATTATATCAAAAATATGATGTTACTATATGTTAATGCTCTATGTGGTACAGAGAATCAAAAGAAAAGTCTTCCCTCAGAAATGTATATAGATGTGAAAATTATAGAATTAGTAAAACTAAGTGTACAGATATATAAATAACAATCACTCTACCATATTTTGTATCATACACATTTATCTTGATTGAGCTCTTTCCTGTACCCTTACACTCAAAATTCTTGGTGCTACCCACAAGTAAGACTGTGTAACTGTCCATGCAGTATCAATAGTTTTACTGGCCACTCAAGAATTAATATTATCAAAGTGCTCTTTTTGAGTATACCTAAATGTATCTTCTAGTGCCTCTTTTTTTGTACTTCTCCATTGAAAAATACAGATGAAACATAATGAAAGGAAAGTATTGCAGTGAGTTATCAATGAACTCAGGATACCCATGGATAATTCTGTCAAATAGCCTATATTCACAGATAATGATGAAAGAAAAAATACTAATTTTTATTCGTAATTACATTTTTGTATTGAGAATCAGAATTGCTTCACTTGCACAAAATCACAATTTAATTAAATTAAATGGACTATTAAAGAACCAAGTTATCAGTTAAATTAGGTATAGAGCACGGATTAGCACTTTCATAATACATAGAAAAGGCTGATAGCAGTATCCATGTTTTTCTTTAGAAGGGGCTTGTTAAGAATCAGCTACAGCAAGGACAATTTATACCTGATAAAGCCAGCGCAACTAAAAAAATTACTAGTTACTACAGTTACAGCTGTTATCACATATTAGTCAGAACTTCAGAAATGAAAAAGGTGTTGATCTGGGTTGTCAATAATCAGTGTTATGAAATATTCTATTTTGCCACAGGTTTTGTAGCTCAAGACAGTCATACCAGGTGGCATCAAGGAGAAAGCTGTGATGTTGCAGCAATGGCTGGAATCCAGTATATGATGAAAGCACCAACACTGATCCTGCAAGAAGGTATTCCGAAAGCAGATTTACCCTGAATTCCTTTCATTTTTCTCCCCAAGGAGAAACCTAGTTCACAATTCTGAGGTCCAAACTGTGATGGGATTGAAGAAACAGAGGTAGTGAAGGCAAAAGAGGTAACAGCAACCTAGTATGGAAAAAGTCATTGGGGGGTGGGGGGAAGAGGTTGCACATATACCATAAATCAATCCTTGCCATGATGACCAAAAGTGATAAAACCTCAAAAGTCATTATTATTAAGGCAGAACTCTGGTTTCTTCTAGGAATACCCCAAAGTCCATCATACTTGGAAGTACAGAGCTCTAGGAAACTATCCTACCATTTTATTAAAGCTTAGTAATCTAAAGTGTTGTTAGAAACATCAGTAGTTCAACTGTCAATTCTAGTCATAGCTAAGTGTCACCATAACTAAGAGATCTGCATCTGTTGAAGTAAAAGCCACTAGAGGAATATTTACTTTTTCTAGTTACTACTGAGGGTCTAACAACTTACTGCTTCTAACAACCATCTTTGACTTGCTGCATTCATTAAATCTTGCACTTATTAAATATCTTGCATGAGAATTTAAGAATAAGGGATCTGTAAAGCCAATTTTAAAGCACAATCTGAAAGTACTGAAGATTTTAGTAATCTATTACCACTAATAAACTTCAGACCAAGTACTCAATTTCAAGTTGCTTGTGGTTGGTATATAATAGTTTCAGATTTCTAATGATACCTGACCAAGACATGAATTTCTGAGTCAAAGTTCTTTTTATTTCAAGGCTATAAAATATTTAACTTAAATCTCCAAATATTTTCCCATGCTGTTAGTTTAGTTTGTATAAACTAACATTTACTATATAGGCATTTTAGATTCAGAAAGACTGTTTCTAAACATACCGATATGCTGCTTTAATTAAAAAAAGTATCAACAAGTTCTGTAAAAAATTTAGCTACTCAGGTTTAGTGAGACCTGAATTTAACTTTAAGAATGATATTTTACCATTCCTTTCTAAAAATTTGACAGACTAGATGAAAAATACTGAAGAAATAAAATTTGAGACAGATAAACTCCAATACTGATTTATTTCTCAGACACTTTAATAATAAAACTAGAAGTTGTATAATTTTTTTGCTATCTTTATTCCTCAGAATGTTTCTGTAGGGTGACCTTTTTTGCATACGCTTTGTATTTACCCCTTAATCATTTCTCATTTTTGGATTCTAACCTGTGTTTCTCCATCTTTAAAATACTGCCTACAAGAACTTTGATATCATGTTACTATAGCAAAACAGCTATGTTGCAACAATTAATTTGACTACCTTTAAAATCTTGGTGGGGATTTTACAAATCGCAAGAGGGAAAAAGAGTGTCCTAAAATATTCCTTCACAGTTCTATTCTTGCCAGCATTTTATCCCTAGCATAATGGTGTACTAAACTCCAACTTGACATTATAGAAGAAAAATATCAGATTCTCTGCATCAAGACATAACAAAAGCAAATTCCAAATCCACAATTTTTAACATACCAAGAAGCTCTAGGGTGGAGTTTGACAGATTGGCTTGCTATACACTGTTCTAGCACTTCTATCTACAGCAGTTTCTATTACCAGTACAACTCACAAATACTCGGAGAGCACCTTTAACTTTACAGTGTCACAGTTATTTCATAGGGCACAGCATCTGGCAGAAACATCTTCAAAAGATATTACAAAAAACCCCAAAAATATTAAACACAGGTTTGTTCATGATTGCCACATACCAAGCAGAAGGAAACTGATATCCTATGCCATCATTATTGTTTTCTGAATCTGCAGCTTAACTACTAGAACAACAGAATTGTGCTGCTAAAATTAGCGTTGTACAACAAAAGACTGCTAAATAAGCAACAGAAAGCAATGGGTCATTTAGATGAGGATACCATAGAATGAAATCATCCAGAATTCCAGATTATTCAGTCTTGTTTTCAGAAAATTTAGATTCAATGAGATTAAAGGAAGAACAAAACACTTTCTAATTCAGAAGTTTTGAACATTGCTGGGGATTGTACCAACATTTAGCCTCAAAGTATTCCAGCACTGTCCTCCAATAATTTTATTGTTAAAACATCCATTAAAATAGTTTACACCATGTTAGCAATACATTATAGAAAATGAGCACTGCATCTCGGTCAACATGCTACTGCTGACAAAGTAAAGGCTACATACATTAAGATGCAGGTGATCTTCTACAGTGCAGACATTTATACAGATAATACAGAAGCCAGTTGAAAGATTTCCAGTAAATTACTTGTGCCATTAATAGAGAACATTCAGTCAACAACATCAGATCTACAGTTTTTTCCTTAACTACAGAAATATTATATTAGATACAATGATGATCACACTGATGTCTTTCAAAAAAGGTTTCTAAACTTACCTTTATACTCTTGGTTTTGGTTAGATTAACTTAAAACTGCAGTTTCAGAATACAGTCCTTTGTCAAACAGCAACAGCAGTTGTACTATATACAATATCAGGAGAACATCAAATATAACAGTGTGGTGTAAAACTGATTTATGCTGTTGAAAGCAGTATTCTAGCTCATGAACAAAATAACTATGGGAGAATTACAAATTTGGTATCCTGTCTTCTAAAGAGACTTTTTTCCATGTTACAGTCATTCCTTCAATAAAAAAAAAGCCTGTTACAAAAGAGCACTTTAAGACAGTAATTAACTTTTACATCAGTCCTCAAGTCAAGTTGGCATCTGGAGGTTTCCCTTTGAATAAATGAATCAGGATGTTCTCTCAACTGTTTTGCTTTACTCTGGATTGTCAAAGTTTTTAAAGCATAACAGCAAAACAATACAGAACTGTGATACATTAAGTATGTGCAATTTACATCAGTTGTATTCAGTAGTTTTGATTGACAAACAATTTCTAGTTGACAAACACATATATACATACACAGCTACATATGAATATTATTTTGGTAGCCAATGATCTTGCTTAGAATGGAAATGCTATAGTAAACAGTACCATAGCAAAAACCTGTCCACAGGCAACAATAATTCTGCTGTTTGTTTGCAGGACAAGGTAAAAAAGAGCAAAGATGGTAAACAATGTCAATGCACTGTGGTGACCTGATTCAAAAGCTAAGATCTCAGGTGAAACAATAGGTAATTGAATTATCATTTTTGTCTGGCTCCTGTGTGGCAAGAGCAAAATATACAAGGTTTGCCTATGTAAGGCTTAAGATCTAAGAAAGCAGAACAACGTGGGGAGTAACCATACAGACTCACTCCCACAACTGGTATATTCAGCAGAAGCATAAGATGTTTAAGTGGAACGGGGGAGAAGAGACCCAGACCCCAAAAAGCTAGAGAGCGCTAGAAGACCCATCTGGGAGCCATGCTGCCAGCCTGAGAACAATAGCTGTTCAGAGCAAAGGGTGCATTTAGTTGAAAAGTTTTATCTCCTAATGTGCAAATTTGCCATGCTTTCAGGCAAACAGAATAAAAAAGAAAAAAATCAAAGTTAGCAATGGGGGGTGAGTAGGACCTAAAAATAGTTTTAGATGCTGACATGCCATTATGTAGTTTATTTTCTTCTACTTGACTCTTTCTGTAGGTTTTCTGGGACTCTAATGTAGCATATCAATGCTGATTTAGTGTTGTCCTTGAAAAAACAGATTTCAATACACAGACAGAAAACTGAGAAAAGAAATTTAGGTTCTCCCTCCTGTGCAGTTTCTTAAAATGAATACTGAGAAGTCTTACAGGCACAAACTGGGTTTTATGAACAGAAGTGACACTGAACAGCATACTTACCCGTTCAAAAGTTTACTACAATGTTAGTGAAGGAACATCTTTCTCTCTCTCCACCCTAAAAGTATGTTTTCCCCTTTCCTGAGCCTACCACACAGTTCACTGCACTTGCACCACAGCATATGGCACACACAAATACAATTGTGGTTGGTTCATGCATAAATTTAATATTTATAACAACTGAATTTTCTTTCTCCTTTGTTTCTTTAAAGATTTCCAAGTCATTTCTTTCCTGAAACAATGCACAAGTGTGAAGGGCAGAATATTCCTCAGAGTCCTTGATTTGGTAGACTGCTTTTAGCTTAAACCTACTTATAGGTAGTGCTGTATAAAGGCTTTTGCTAGCCTATTATGTCTAGGTAAAAATGTGACAGCAGACATCCATAACTGGGGTCTTTTACATGAAGCAACCAAAGTGATCCCTCATTAAAGAGACAAATAGTTATCCCTTGGCAACTAGATAGCACTTACTTTCCACAGCTAATTTTAAGGACATTGTCCTTGAATGTCTATTTCTGCTTGGGGAAACAAAAAGAAAAGTGGAGACTGAAAAAATTCTGTTCAGTAAAATACAAGAAAGGCATAAGGAAGTCTCAATGACTGAATCTATTTCCTTTGTCATTTTCAGCTTTTGTCTTTCTAATACCTTATGACTAATGTATCAGAACAAGTGTTAAACTAATCCAAAATTGTCATTAAATTCACTTCCTCTTTGATCTGAAAACATATTAAAACCCCAGACATGATTTGGATATATTTTACTACCCAAGTCAAATTCTACATTCAGAAAAAAGAAGTCATCTCTATGCTGCAATACAGCAATATCTTAAGATCCTGGCCTGGACCATAGTTGTTTCTCAGTTGCCAGACAGCTCAGGTACATGTGACTCAGATACAAACAGTTGAGCCATGTTCCCGACACCACACTGATAAGCAAGGTGAAAGATGGTAACTGCAAAGCATGAAACATATAACCGCAAGGAAATTAAAAGCCTCCCTAAATCTTAGAGCATCAGTTTAGCGTACATTAGAAAACACCTCTCTTCTACCATGTGAACAGCTGCTGCACACTTCCCTGTGATTTAAAAGTACAGCTATTAACTAAATGCAATTTGGCAGGGGCATCCACTGAGGGTCCCACCAGTTTGAACATCCTGAGACACTCCAATTGTTTGTGTTGTTCTATTAGATGGCTTTTAAGCTGGTTTTGGCATTCATGTGGAGTTAGTCACAGCAACCTTATTCTGGACAGCATGTGAAAGGTCAGTAGTAGGTTTTTAGCATGAATGGCAGTGGGGCTGTTATCCTGAAACAGTACACTCATAATAAGGCTCTCCAGAAGCTCAGAGGAGGGCAAGAATGCCAAATAAACAATACCTGTTTATATGTCACTATTTGGTACCCTCAGGTTTAATCTAAAACTACTGACATCCACAAAAAAACCCCAACCAAAACCACACCACCCCCCAGTAAATAAATAACCCAAACAAACAAAAAAGACTTGTTGAAATAAATGTGTATCTTATCAGTCACTTTCATTCAACCACTGCTGCAGAAGGGTTAATCCTCCAGGCTGAAAAACCTAAGTAACAGTATGGAATTAAAGGTGCAAATGTCAACACAAGCTGATCCTCATCCTCCTTCATATTCACCTAAGTTGAACTTGCAAAAGTTATCCCACAAAAAAAGGAGAAATATAATAAAAACTACTTGTTTGTTGAAAAAATTGATCTCTCACAGAAAACAGTTCTTTTGTTTTTGCCACTTAAGTCCATGTGGATGAACTGAGTATAGATAAGCTGATTCAAGATTCACCAGACAGTGTTTTGAGATGGAACAGAGTTTACAGTGCATGACAGGCTGCTAATGAGTTACCTCCATGAAAAAGATGCATCAACTAGATGTTCAGGGAACACTAAGGTTTAAAGGTTTAAGGTCTTAAACAAGGATTTCTAAAGCTGCCTTCTTTACACAACTCCTTACTGCTTGCTCTTTAAGAGTTCTAAGGTTTCATTTCTGTTTTGTATCTTAAAAAATATTTCCTTGTTTCCCTTGCTAATAGTTTTGTGACACCATAGATTATATATTAATCAGAGCAAATCCAGCAGCACAGGAACATTTAATGACATCCATAACTTCTAACTGTATATGGTCCTGTAAATCAATGGTATGGCATAAAAGGTACTTATAAATAAGATAAAAAAAACCTGAAGAAACCAGAGTACCTGTTACAATACTACTACAAACACAAAGAAAGGTTGGCATTCACTTCTGATCAACATCTGTTGTAAAAGATGCCTCATCTGAAAATATGCTTTTCCCTATTTTTTTTATTATCTAAGTTACACAAAGCAAAAGTTTACCCTAGTAAAGGGGGGAAAAAATTTAAATAACCCAAAACACAAACACACCCACAAAAAAACCCACACAGACAAAAGAACCAAACACACAGAGGAAACAAGTTTGAAAATATTTTCTTCAAATAATTTTGAATAACAGTCTTTGGTTTAATTACTTCCTTAAATCACAAACTAATCAATGATTGTGTATATTATGGCAAACATCCTCACTTAGATATTTCCTTCCTTTCTAAAAGGATTCAAACCTCCTAACGAACTAAATGCTCAGAATATTAGGGAGATCACAAAGGGTGAAGAGAAAGAGAAGCCTGGCTGACAGAGAACTTCCCTGGACATGATCTAGCTGCAGTTAGAGGTGAAATAAATGTTCAATATCAAACAACAGCCAATTTTGTAATAAATAATTAAAGGCAAGATATTGTTGTGTACCTCATTTAAAGTAGTATTTCTTCACATCTTCCGTATAAGGCTACTACACAATGACAAATGTTACAAGGAAAATAAATCAAAATAAGTATAGAGAAATAAAGATTAAAAACCCCAAAGTTTTAAGTTAAAATATAAACCAGCTTTGAATGAAAATTAAATGGCTTTGAATTAAATTGAAAAATGTAAATTTCCAAATTAATTGCAAAATAACTTATGATATCTTTCTGAATAAAGGAGATGGTAGAAGGAATGTAAAGAAAGGGGAGCAGACAATAAGTCCAATAACTAGCTATATTTACAGATATGTGCCTGGACACATGCAGGTTAGTGGAGAAGATAAACAATGATCATGAATTGATCACTAGTCCTAGATATGATATACAGGTTCAGTACTACTTTGTTTAGGATGGAATTTTGTGTTCCCTGGACCTGAATTTTTAAAGGTAACAGCACTGAAAAACGCATAAATCATCCATCTGAAAGAAGCATAGTGCTATCAGCACCAGCTGTCATCACCAAGATGACTGTCAGCTTTGAGATTCTCTTTTACCCCTTTACCTCTAAAAAAGGAGAAGTCTTAATTAATTATGTTAGTCATGACATAAGTTAATTATGGCAATTAACATGACAATATATATGACTATGAAGTTACTGTAGCCTTCAGCCTCTCACAGAAACTAGCATCTGTTCCAATAACCTGCTGTAAATTACATCCTTAGAAACAACAGCAGGTTAACATCATCATAAATAGCCACCTCCATTTTTTTTTTAATCACTACTGGTATATTTCCGTACTGATGACCATATGTATGGACAAATATGTACATAAGTATATACACATTTACATACATATTTAGGTATTAGACATATTTAGACAGTGAAATTAGGCAAATCCTTTTTGGCAGATAATAGAACACTGTGTTTCACAATATTGATAGCTCCTGTCTCAATAGATGGTTTTAGTGCACTCAGTAAGATGTTTACTTTCAAATAAGAAATCAGATTCTTGATAAAGAATTCTACTCTAAGCCAGAGTGCCTATAAATATTTTTTCTCTATCCCTTCCTAGAAACAATATAGCAATGCTTCAAAGACAATATTAATATATCCATTATCACATGGTTTTTAATAAAAATACAGCTTTGAAAACCTGGATGATAGTGATTTAATTAAGATTAAAGATTATATCCTGCTGATAAAGATTATTTTTTTTCCTGGTAACAGTCACCCCCAACAGATTGTATCAAATGACAGTCCCCTTTGCCATAGCTTTTGCCACTTAAGTCTTGCTACATAGACACATCACCAATACTGCATTTCCAAATGGGAAATGTTTTCTGTGAGCTGGGTATGCTCAGTTTTGTAAGCTTAGTTTGAATCCCAGGAAACTGGGATATTGAACTATCCATTCCAATGACACTGCATGATGCTCTACCACATGCAATTAAGGCATTCTTTCTGATGAGGTCCTAAGATATAAATGCAATTGTTAATAATTTCTAATATTTCATAATATTATTAAAGAATTATACTAAAACCAGGTAATATTCATTCCAACCATGTATATACAACTACACAAAGCAAGTGTAGAGTAAATAATGTAACAGCAATATTCCCTTCTATATGTAATATACAGTACTATGCACAACTGGATGCAGAGCTAAGGCTATATTGACAGCTAGAACCAAGATTTCCCTCACTGTAGATCACCTAAGACAGCAATAGTAATTTAAAACACTTGTTTTATATTGTGCATGCATTGTGTAACATATATATGTATATGTAAAAGCACATTAAATCTTATTTAATTTTAATTCACCTATTTACTACTAAAATATACTAGTAGTTCCATAGTATTTTTCACGTGCCTTAAAATTTTGCTGAGAAGTTTCTTCACTGAAGTGAATGTTTTATTTGCTCAAGTGGGCAATGAAACAAACTAGTAGCTGTCAGATAAAGGACTTTAGCCCTGTTGGCAAAAAGATCTTGTTTTAATGACTTAAAATAAGAAAAAGTGTTATTGCTATAGGATACCCTCATCCACAAAGTAAATAGGTGTGTCATTTTCCATTAAAATGTAAACTACAACTGCACAGCAATTATGTTTGAGGCTTACAAGATACATGGGTTTTAAATATGACTAAGATTAAGATTAAATTTTACAACAGTATTAATAGAACAGCAAATTAATAGCTACATAACTACAGACACCCTACCCCCTGTCCTCCGATGAAGACAAAATTAACCACATCAAGGAGGAGACTGTAAGAAAGAAGCCTTGATTATCCAAGAACACATTGACCATCTGATCTTGGATGCTGGCAAAAAGTAGGGTAATTATTTGGATAATTATAGTATTGGTTGCCCAGTGCTCCCATATGTTCCATTAAACAAACCTTTGGCATTATGAACAGGCTGCAGGCAGATCCTTCAGAACTGAAATGGAAATAACTAAACTCCTAAAAGGGGTGGCAAAGCTTAATGAAAGAGAATTAATGGCAACAAATGATCCCAAATATCAGCTAAACCAAACAGCTAAACCTTTTGAGGCTTAGCCTCAAAAGAAACAAGGTAATTTGAAACTCATGCAGGCAATTCAGGAAAGTAGAATCTCTTTAAAGTTACATCCATTGCTGAATTTGCAAAAAAAAAAAAATTATATAATTTGGTTTTTTATGAAATAAAAGAAGGTTCTTTGTTAGGAAACCTAATAATAGAAGTGTAAATTCAAGAACATTTAGAGTCATGCCTATTGTCTCATATTGAGCTAGTTAACTAGCTATCTCTGATACTAGGTGCTGAAGTAAAATTTCCACCAGAAAGAGGTGCACATATTTTATTCACTACATTGTATTTGGCATTAGTGGTAATTGCTGATTTAACTGTGCAGAGAATAAGTTACTTCAGTGAAAGTATGTGTCTATATATATAATCTGTAAAAGTATGTGTACATTGGACTAGATCACCCCTAGAGGTGCCTTCCAACCCAAACATTTTTATGTTTCTGTTTCTACGTATATCTCACTGAGATTTTTTTTCCTTTATAGAGAAATCATTTACACATTTTGGTAAATCAGACCTACCCAGTAGGGATCTAGTGTAAAACTCAGTAGCTGATTTCCCCCCCCCCCCTAGTTATCACCTCAGTGTAGGACAATGGTATGTTTGTGGCCTTCACAGGTATCCAGAGCACAAAAAGCAGGTCTGACTTTGCAACTTTTATAAATGATTTACTTAGACACTTCATGCCTAGACTACAACACACATTTGTCCCTTTCCTCCACCTCTGGAAACAGCGAATTAAAATAGTAGAACCTGTCTGATCTAGTCAGCCTCTAAATTCTGGCTAGATATTGCCTTGTTTCCATGGCCAACAAAGCCTCTATCTCCCAAATAATTTCACCAGGTTTGAGTACACAGAGGTTCTCCTCTGGACCTCCCAGAAGGAAAAGTTTATTCTGGGATATGGTTTTCATGCTAAATTCAGAATATTTTTGCAGAGCAGCCTTTATGCTATTTTAATCCAGTCTTCAAGACACTATTTCTACAATAAACTAAGCTTATTTTCAATTCTCTTAAAGAAAATTAGAACAAGCAAACAAACAACTCTTCAAAGTTATTATTTTTCTCTACGTAAATGACTGGATTAGTGCCCAAATAGATATTTTCATGCCATTGCCAATAACTATAATGTATGTGTAGAAGTACCCTTTTGTAGATAGAATGCAGCCTTCAAAAGAGACAGGAGTTATTTTAGAGGAGAGCAAGTCTTACCAAAACAAAAGGTGCAGTCCATATCATTTTGCTGAATGGACTGAATTTTGATAACGTGGAAGGAAATACAGCACATAATTTGTGTTGGTTGGTCTATTGTAACTATTACTATATAGTTCCTACCTGTATCCAATTTTAAAGTTTGCACATTGAAGACACTTATAGGCATCACTTTCATGTAATTACACAGTTTGTGATGGCAACATGAAATATTTTGTCATCTTTATCTCCCGATGAAGCAATTTGAGCAGCAAATGAGGTACAGCTACAAATTCAGAGGGATCTACCACTGTATCAGCCATTATGGACTCCAGCCATTCTTGTACTGTATGCCAAATTGGTAGTCAAATACTCCCTGCTGCCTGGATATGACAGTTACTATTTGGTCCAAATGATCTTTAATTGTCATGTCACAGCACACTGATCATGCAAAACTTGGTAGAGTGCTCTAACTTTTCATTCTGTTCAGCATAAAGCACTGTCATTATAGTCTGTTACTATTCAAATGCAGTATCAGGTGGCATTTTCTTTTTCTTCCAAACAGCTGATGATCCCAGGCACCAAAACTAGCTGCATGCCCTGCTGCAAGGATCATTCAGCATCTGCTACCATCCCAGTGTCCTATGGCACAGGGCATTTCCACAAGTTAATCCTTTTTGCAGACTTTTGTTTTCAGTTTTGTGAAAAAAACCCCAATTAAACAGCTCTAATATTTCCTGTTACAATTACCAGCATATTGTGAAATCTCACTCTCATAAAAACCCATGATGATTTTTTTTAAAAAGCCAATCTACAAGTTTTTCCTCTTAGTAGACATTTGAAATTAATAACATCGCATAGCTCACAAAGATTATAGAAAAACATTACAAATTTTAAGTGAAATATCAGACCAGCCATTCTGCATTCTTGTGCATCTCTATGACTTCCTCATCACTGCCACTTGGCAATAAGCAATTAAGTATTTTGCTATTTCAAAAACAAGTACTCCACACTTCAGAAAGCTACAGTCTTACACTAAGTACAGAAAAGAGCCTTCCTCAAAATGACACTATTTGGATTAGTATTTCAAACTGAGTTTCTAATGTTTCATTATTAATATTTCAGATAAGGGTGTCTAAAGCATGAAGGCAGAAGGCCGGGAGTCAAGTACTGCTGATAGCTAGATTCAGAAAACAGGCTCTAAATTTAGCACTTAATGAAATCTAAGTGCCTCCTGTCATGTCAACAGACCTTTCTGTTGGGGATTACTATTCTAGGGAAGAAAGTTAGACAAATACTTCCATTTTTCTGATAGCCCTGTTATTACTTCACACAAAATCCTAAGTGTTTCTCTCAAGATGACACAGTTACAATTTACTAAATTCCCTGTAAAGGGTACAGCCTTACAAGCATTAAATAAGAATACATTTCTTTGTCACACATTGCTGAATCAATGGCCTTCAGTGCTTTAAGGTCAGGGCTATTGTATCTTGACCACTAAGGGGCCATTTGTGCTTCCTTCTAGTTTCCTTTCTTCCACATATTGCCCCCATCATCCCTCTTCTGTTGATACCTTTTCCAGGACACCCCTTCCGGTCAAAACCATGTCAGTCCTCTGGGCAAAGACAATGAGAGTAAAGACTCATGACACATGAGAACAAAACTGTTTCTTGCCTTAAATATGTTGATACTTTCCTTTCCAATCTGATACTTAAAAATAAATGGCAGTTTTTCAACTGGAGTAATAAGATTTGATGCTGTTAAGGGTTGTCAGCATTGCTGTATAACAAATCAAGGCAACGGTGAACCACCAATGGTCACAGTGAAATGGAGAGATTGTTCATGAATGAAGGCACTTTGTCTTGAGTAGCAAAGAACTTCAGAATCTGATTTGACAGTTATGTCAGCTTTTCAGAGACATACTATAACACCCTGCAAATAACAAGAGACTTCTAATGGAATGACTGTTTGCATTTAAGGCTAGTTAAGTAAAATCTTAAATGAACAAACTACACCTCCCATACCCACCCCATATCCCAAAACAAGAGGAAGAAAACCCACCCACCCAAACAGGTAGAGTTCAGAGACCCCCAATTGCTGCAATTCCCATGTAACATCATCTGGCTACTGCCTTTTTTTAAGACACTGAATAAAACCAGAAATGAGTAAGAAGCATCAAAAAAAACTGACAGTGTTTTGTCAATACGTCATCTTAAATAAAAAGGCAGTTTATCACATTAAACAATTCTAAATTTTTTTCTCCAGCATCTTAATACACCTCAAGGTCTCAGGGAGCATGCAAAGTGATTGTGCTGTTTGTATAATAGCTACCTGAATAATCTTATAACAGAGAAGAAATACCTCCATCGATAACAGTAAGCAACCACTCTAGGCCATATAAGATCTCAGAGAAATCATTCCAAAAGGCAAGAACTGCAAGTTCGGAATGCTACTTACCTTTTTCTGAGTTTGGCTGATAAACCAGGTCATGCCCTTCTTTAAATATGGACATTTACATAAAACCCAACAGATCAGACTGTGCAATGTCCTTGGGTTATTCAAGGCACTTGGAGAGACTGATTTTTCCACTAAAAATTAAGGCCTAAGTGCAGAAGTAACTATATGTAATTAATATAAAATAAGACAACATGGAGTGACACAGAAGTTATTCTCAGATAAATGAGGCAACTAAAACAACTGAGAAAACACAAAACCTCCTCCACTACCATTAAAAATTAGTATTTGATAGTGAAGAAATTGCCAATACAACTTTGTAAAAGTCAAAACCAAAAACTGACGTTTAATTGGGAGATATGGCTTGTTTGAAAACCAGTAACTGATAAAGCTATCTTGCTAAACACAGCCTGTACACAGCAGATGCTCTTACAGAAGCTTGTGCATTTTCATATTGACAGTAAACAACCTAATGCTCCCCTGCACACACTAAAGCTTTACATTTAGGCAGGTTCAAATGCTGTTAAAATACTAGAAGTTACAAACACTCCATTAGTTTTTCAGAGCTATCTACAGAAGTCTAATGCCTATATCTTACCCAGCTGTTTAATCCTTAAAAGGCTGAAGACAGCTGTAAAGCACAGTCAGATACTCTGAAGATCACTAGATAGAAAGATGTATCTACCATGGCAGCTGCTTTGGACAGAAGTCAAAAGCAGACGTGCTTCTGGCAATAGTGATGTAAAAAAATTTTTGAATACTTCCAACCTTACTTGTTCTGGAGAGTCCTGCCTAAACAAGCACAATTCATCCACATAGTTACCACAGCTCCAGTATTTCAGCTCAATTCACAGTCAGTAAATCTAACAAAGACTCAGCTGCTATATCTACATAGCTCAATTACACGTAGACTGTATAGACAGCATGTTTCAGAAGTACTGCTTTTGATTCAGAGGGGCTAAGTACCACAGAGCTGAATGGGAGAAGGGAGCACATAAATGTATGTTAGTGAAAAAAAAAAAATAGTCTCAAATACAAGAACGCCCAGAATTATGCTGGCAAATGAACCCTTTCAGCTCAGAGACATGTCTGTAACACAGATTTATATTAAGAAGCAGGACAACTTACTCAGCTATCCTTCTAGTCACTTAACATAACTATTCCTTACACAAAAGAAATATTTTAACAGATACAGTACTTTAACTTACTTGTACAGATACAGTACTTCAACTTGCTTTCCAGTAGATTCTATTACATAGTGTGAGAAGCTGTTGACAGAGTAGTCCTTGAACTTTCTTCCTTGTATTTCCTTTCTCCCTTATGCTAATTTGAAGCTTCAGTTACAAGCTTTGTAGATATACTAAACACCTCTCATAAAAAAAAACAAAAAAAAAAACAAAAAA
>JANIJG010009379.1:24206-47234 GCA_024611175.1 Megaceryle torquata | reverse complement strand
ACCCCGTTTAACACGACGGGTTTAAAGGACGAGGTAACAAGAATTTGAAGGATTTTTGGGTTTTAAAAAGAAGGAATGTAGGTTTTCGTACCGGGGGGAGGATACTTCCTCCCCCCCCCCCCCCCCCCCCCCCAGCTGTCAGTCTCAACTACATTTATTTGAAAGCTGTCTGGCACAGATCCTGCTAGACAGTTTAAGTTATTTCATACAACCTCACCAGAGTGAGGCTGCTAGACACTGATATAAATTAAATATTGATTTGCATTGTATTCCATAAGCTTGATGAAATTTTGCACCAGCTTCATGTCCAAGTAAAAAAGAAATGGTAGACCCAAGCAATGTAAAGCAATTTAAAGTGCTGTATCAACAGCGATAGCAGTAGCCATGATGCAAGTGAAATAACTCCTTCTCAGTATGCACATTAAGATCCTGGTTTAGTTTCTGTTCTATCTAAATAGCCAGGGGAAGCTCAAAAACACCACCTTTTCTCAGATAATTTAAGGGCTAACCGTACCTGTCTTTTCTACCCATTTCTTCTTACTATCTCCTCAGTCTTATCCAAGCAAAAACCTCAGAAAGCAAGTCTGGACACACAATATGACAAACACTTTTTCACTTCCTCCACTGCAGTATTAGAAGCCACCTAGGCATATGGCTAACGTGTTTTAATTTTTTTTTTCTTTTAATATTTCATTTAATGCAAAGATCTTTATTGATAGATACAAATAATCTTTTCTGGAAAGACAGTTGAAGGCTGGCACTCAAACTACTCTGTTCTACTGTCAGAACAACATCATCAAGGTCTTCTACATGAAAAGGTTAATACTTTATAGGAGAAACATTCTCAAACCATGTATTCAAAGACTCTTGCTGCTTCTCTCATGCAAGCCTCAATTCTTGCCATGGAAAGCCCAGTCTGTACACAAGGACTGCACCATGCAAACCATCAACTGGTGCAGCCAGTAGATGCAGAAGAGCAGAGCTGGCACAAAGGAGGGAGGAGTTATTGAACAGCTCAAAACAGGGTGGAAATCAAAGTAGCTACCAAGCCACCTCAGACACCCCACGACAAGCCACAGTAACGTGCCAAATAGGCAAATACAAATGAAGCTGCCTCACTGTCCTCAGTCTCTTGGATTATGCTGACCAACACAGCTGCTTCAAGAAGCCACAAAAAGTGTGCCATAACTTCAGAATATTAAAAAAGCAATCAAACACCTTATACTAACAGAAGTGACTAGTAAGTCTTTTAATTAAGACTTAAACTACCATCTCTTGAAAGACCTACCATAAAAAACCCAAATGTTTTCCCAGCTTTTGGGGAGTCACGATGGCCATCCTCTTAACTTTTTTATAAAATTCTACAAGTATTCCTAAGAAAAGTTTGCAGCAATTACAAGACTTATTAATTGCTAGTGCTAAGATCCTTATTTCAACAAAAAGCACAGTACTATGGCTACTTATTTCTATGGTGGAAAAACCCCAACAAATGCATCTAATGTCTCTTCTTCCTCTTTTCCCCATATGGAGGTATCAGCTGGTTTTAATTGGTTATAAATACAGGTAGACATTCTTATCTGATTCAATGATGCAGTTTATTCTATGATAAAGCAACATTTAAACCCCCCCCCCGTCCCCAAATTATTTTTTAAGAAATCTGTTATCACATAAGACTCAAGACATCTTGATTTCATTAGAAATGCATCAGGTCAGGAAGCCAAAGTGCACACTGCAAGCAACATGTCCTTGTATTTGCATAGACACAGAAATACTTGTGGAAGTGCCACGTGGACAGACAAGCTGCCAATAATTTGTCAAAAAACAAGTTCACACACCTTTTTAGTTGTGTGATCTCTATGTAAGGGCACATTTGTAACACTGCAGAGAAAATAGCACTTGATTTTTCTTCCACTGGTGCATGTATTGTAAAGGTGGTTAAGATCATCTCAGATTCAAAAATCTTAAGATTAATATCAAAATTTGAGTTTCAATGAAGACATAAGCAGAAAAAAAGCACATCACTGTGAACCTTGGATTTAGTCCCAGAAGTTACACTTGCTTTAACCAAGAGAGACTGAATCATCTTTTCTGCCCTGAGATGGGGTTTGTCTCTATCGATTATGCAGAGTATGGTACATCCCTGGCCTCCTCTTCATAGACCAGACACTGTACACCAAGTGGTCAGTACCCAACAGTGTTGTATTCCGTGCTGCCACCTTATCTTTCTGTAAGTATAAGGGCACAAGTAAGGGTAGCAGATTACAAGTGATAGGCGCCACAGAAGTGTGTTTTAAGAACACTGTCTTTCCTGTGCTCACAGGGAATTAAGGTGGCATCCAGATCATAAGCAATATTTTAAAAAGCTGAAACATGGAGACCAGTGAAGTTCACCATAAGTAGGAGGCCATACAGGAATTTACCTAGCTCTCTCCTCCAAAACAGTACCAGAAAATAGTCAGCAATAAGCCAACACTACTACTAGTGCTGAGACTGGTCATGTTTTAACTGGCAAAATCAGCCAGTCTTTGCGGCCAGCACCAAAGCTTATCAACTCTAACATCTTCCAAATGAATCTGTGCACTCCTTCACTGCACAGTACAGTTGGAAACAGCAGTAAGGAGCAGGTATACCTTCTTCCTCAGTCCATTCACTTCCAAAGGCAATGCAGATGTTATTTGCTATTGCAAGACAGACATGTTACATGTCATCTCTTACTAAACAAAAAGAATTTGGATTTATTTTCCAAGCCTTTTTTGTGCATTTTTGTTTGGTTGTGGGTTTGGGTTTTTTTAAACTGCCTCCTACATTTTCTTTACATTTCTTCTCCCACCAGACCTTACATACCAGCTGAGAAAGTCTCATGCCTACTTTGCAATTCATCAAAATTAAACTAATAACACCTCCTGCTATCATCTGTCAGAATAAGATTTAGAAGTGACAGCAGAAATCACTTTCTTAATGTTTACTGAAATATGAATAGCCTGAACAAGCAGATCCCTCAAATTTACTGTTCATATCAAGTGAAACCTGTCATGAAAACTAGAAACTCGTTTTTATAAACTGTATTTGAAAACCTGTTAATTTAGAAATAAAAGACAAACTAGACCATATAATGTACTTATGCTGAAATCACATTTGGTGTGGAAAGGTTAGTCTAATATTTTGCCTGTACATTTCACTAATGTACATTTCATTGTACATTACCCTCCAAAGAAATCCTCTTTCTATACTATTTATTATCATCACTGCTTCCATCTTCTGTATGCAACTGCCCTGTTTCAGAGATGAACACATTTTTAGTTATTCATGCAGATATAAACCGGGGGGGGGGCTTTACAAACAAAACCCCTTAATTAGTGAAAATTATTTTGGTTGCTGTTTGTTTTTTGGTTTGTGTTTGTTATTTGTTTCTTTTGGGGGTTTTGGTTGTTTTCTGTTTGTGTGTTTGGGCTTTTTTTGTTTGTTGGTTTGTTTTCAACTATTTGAAGCCAAAACTAGGAGAAAGATAACATGAGTGACAGCCATTTAAAAGTAAATAAAATCCAAATCTAAAGGCAAGCCATACTGAGGTAGATTAGTAATTCCTAATGCTTGTGAGAAGTACCCATCCTCTACATAACTCATCATAGGCTCACTTTTCTTTTTCAGACAACAGTATCACCTCATGTCTACTGCCTGCCTTTCTTCAAAGAGTTAACTTTGTAAGGAGAAATAAAAATGCCTTCAAGAGAAAAATTCAACAGGTCTGAACAAAAAAAAATAGTTGAGACTGTTGCACATACTATAGCTAATCTTAGCTTTTTAGACAAAATACTGTAAACCCTAGATTTTATCTAATTTTTAATTAAAATATTCTACAAAGATCATTATCTCCTTCACGGCAGCTTTTAACAAGTATTATTATTCATTTTAGGACAAATTAAGAATACTAAAGAGTACAAATTTAGGAATATTATTGCAATTTTAGTGATCCTTTTGGAGGAAAGTAAGCATGCATTTCTATAACAATCTACTGTAAATTCAGTTAAGTTTTCCTTATTTCTCAAAAGATATTTACATTTAAATAGCCTGATCTAATCATGGCTATTCATTGTTCTGCATTAGCTTAACTTTTGCTAACCGAAACACAAATCCGAGCAAAATGCTCATCCTTGTTGCACTAGTGTTTATTTTTCCCTTTAAAAAAACTAAGGGAACATATATTAAAATAAACAGTTCAAACACTGAAAGACATCACTGAGGTCACATTTCAGTGGTAAAGAATGCTCAGTGCCATTAATATTTAGTCTACCTTAATGGAAGAAATTTGAGTTAGAAGATACTTTAGGTTATCTTGTCCACCCTTATGTCAAGGGAAGCTTGCTTGCTACGGCATGTTATTGATTGCTTTGCCAAGTCAATTTTGAACTTGTCAGTTAATTTTGAGTTCCTAGCTCTAAAATCTTAAATGTTGGCAAAGTTAATTCTTCCAAAGCATCTGTTTTTGAGGTGGCTTCAGTGGAGCCAGACTATGTTTCTTCCTTCTTAATATCTTCATTCTAAGACTGTCTCCAGTTTAGCACATTTTTCTTTCCAAATAAACTCAATCGGTAAAAACAAAAGTGATTACTAGACCTTCCTGACTGAGCTACAGGACACTTACAAGCCTCACAGCTTCCTGTTAAGCTTCCAAGAGATGATTTCGAGGTTCTCAATTTTAACAGCTAACAGAAGTTCTCTATATTGTGGTCCATGAAAAGAGTCACTTTCTAAATGAGATTCTAATGTTAGATTGCAGAACATTTTCATGGATAAGATCACTCACATATTATTAGCTGATTGTGTATTACACATATGGGGATCCTTTGCTTATATCGCTATCTAAATGTGAAGCAACTTTGTAACAAACCAATACAGTTTACCAAATGCTACTGTGACACTAGTCTGTTTTCTGCTTTAAGTTCCTGAACATGTCTGCTTAATATGCAATAGTGAGTCACTATGCGTACATACACGGAGTACAGCCACAATTCCCTTTAAAATTAGTTTTGACTTGCATCATTTTAGTTACCCACCTCGTAAGCATCATTTCCGTTTGAATTAACGTAGCAATAGAGCAATTCAGCACCGAGATAGCAACATTGATTGAAAAACCTGACAGTGTCTGTACACAACACATGAACCCCATTTTCTTCAAATAAGCCAACCTGAGTAGGTTAAAATACTAAACAAAGAGAAGTGGTACATCAAAGGACCCAAGAATGTTGTTCCACACAGAAAAATTAACATTGAAGTGGGCACGGTTCTTTCCCCTCACTCAATTCAGTGACTACTTTTTCCACTGACACCGAGAGAGTTTCCATTCATTATGCTTTAAGTATTATAGTGCTAGTACACTGGAAGCTATTCCTGCCAAAAGAGCTAATAGTGTAAAGATACTCAAGTTTACTTGTGTTGGAATTCACAGTTTGTGGGGAAAGGAAAAACAAACATCAAATAAAAACCCACCAGCTTGAAAAGCTCCATCAAAAAGGGTAAAATAAAAAAAAAAATGGCTATAGGTACAGCTACCACCTTCTGAATACACTGTATGATGAGCCAAGAAGTTGACAAGTTACCTAACTAAAATAATTTCAAGCACCTAAAACCAGTATTTTAATTTAAATTCATTACGACTCGAGTGTTTTAAAGATGTAAACAGGCGGTGATTCTCCAAATGGCACACTCTACTCCCCCCCCCCCCCGCCTCCAGCAAGTCAAGATTGTCAGATTGTCAATCACTAATGATGCAAAACATGTTTTACAGATACATCTGGCTTGGGACTTCACTTCCAAGAAAGGACATTATTTGAATATTTACCTACCTAGTCAGCCCCAAACTCTGTTAAATCAGATACCGGTGCAAACAGTCTCACAGTAACAGTTTAAGACAAGGTATAAGCTATTACCACCAGTTCCTTTTGAACAGACCTTGAGAATAAAACCTCAGCACCTGGAGATATAAATTTAAGAATGCTGTATATAACAGATATTAAAGGATTTCTGTAATGGGGATATTAAAATGACAGGAAAAAAGCCCCCGAAGCTTTGTCACCGTGCATCTTTCTTGCCCTCCTCTCTTGTCATATAGTTTAAAAAGTGAAACGTTTAAAAAAATAGATAGTAAGAATTTACATCCCGTATGGAACATGCGTAGGACTCGACAGACTCCTATACAGCTGTGCTCCTCAGGCTGGAAAAAACCTGGGACAGACTCACCCACAGCTCCTAATTTCCAAAACCTTCTCCAAGCTCAGGCTGATCCCTACCCCGCCTCCCCTTCGGCAACCAGCTCTCGCACCGCCGGATGCGGCGCCGAAAGGAACGCTCCCGCAGACCCCATCAGACCTTCCTCCCGAACACCTAGATCCTTCCGATCTCAGTCTTTCAACACCCCGAGAAGCTCGGCGAGAAACCCCGGCAGGAGACGGCGAAGACACCATACCTCCCGCCGCTCTACTCCTCTCCACCCTGAGCGGCGAGCGTTCCCTCCCGCGCCTGGCAGCGGCTACGGCTAGTCAGCCATCCCTCGGCAGAGGCTCCGGCCCGCTCCCAAACTCACGTGGTGCCACATCCAAAGGTTACAGGCACCGCCAAGACTACGATGACACCGGCGCCACCACCGTTAGAGGCGCTTCCCACCGCGGCCCCGCGCGGGTCCACGACCACCCGCGGCACGATGCGGTCCCGGCTCCCGGAGGGGAGCCGCATCCCTTCCCCGCCCACGGTGGTCGATCAGCAGTCCGGTCAGGCATCGATAAGTCAAAACAGTCCGCCTGCTCCACCGGGAACAGTATACGACCCAGGCGCGGCCAAAACACTCCCCCGGGGACGCGGCGGGCGAGAGAGGAGAAGAGAGAGGAGACGGCGACGGTGGAAGCTGCGCGGGTGCGGAGCTCCCGACCCCGCGGGACGCCGGAGAGGCGCCCGGAATGTCGGTATCGTGCAGCCGCAGCAGACTAATCCCGGCTACTTAACCCGACGGGCGGTGGGGGCTGAGCACCACCTTAATCCGCAGCGTTCCGCAGCGTGTGCGCGCCCGCTCGCTGGGGGCTGGGGGGCCGTGGCGTGCCGGACCGAGCCAGCCGCGGGGTCCGCGACGGTGTGGCGGCGCCGCATCCGCCGGCTACGCTCCCGCCGAGGCTCAGCCCCGCATCCGCTGCCCTCAAGGTCACACCGCGCCCCGTCTGTAAGGCAGTGGCCAGGTGCACGGTCCAATTACCTGCAGAGAAAACCGGCGAAAGCCTGGGAACACAGCACCCAGCCCCACCAGCGGACCTGCTACCACGGCCACCCTCCGCTGCAGGCTGCGGTAGCCGCGCCGCCCGCAGCCTCCCCGGGCGACCCTGGCCACGGCCCGCGGCGGGAGCGGAACAACGCTGCACCTGCCGCCGCGCCCGCTGCCTGCCTCGGCCAGCCGGGAGGAGATCCGCCCCAAGCCGCCGCGCTTACCTCAACGCCGTGGGACCCGACCCAGTCGGTAGCCGGGACGAGGCGCCCGATGAACTTGCCGCCGCCCGCTCGCGGAGCGCACAAGGTCCCCACGCTCCCCGCCCTGCCCACGGCCAGCCGGCCCCACGCGCCGCCCCCGCCCTGCGGCCGCAGAAAGAGGGAGGAGGGCGGGAGAGGGGGCGGGGGAGAGGCGGCAACTGAATTGGGGAGGAGGGAGGGGGCACCGGCGCGGGGAGAGACGGGGAAGGAGGAGGAATAGGGGGTGATGAAAACGCTGACCGCCCGCTCCGCCCCCGTCGCCTCACCGGCGAGAACTAGCGATTCGTCCTCCATGCGGGCGCTGCCGCCGCCGCCGCTCCCCGGGGCCTGCCTGCCGCCTTCCCCCCGCACGGAACAGACAGCGCGGAGCGCGCCGCCGAGCCCCAGCGCCGCAGAGCAACCGCTAAGGGAGCCGGGCGCCACCGGGCAAGGCGGGGCGGAGCACAGCGATCCTCCCGCCTCCTTCCTCCTCCGCTCGCCCTGCCCGCCCGCCGCGGTAACTCATTTGCTCACTCCTCCGCTCGCCCTGCCCGCCCGCCGCGGTCACTCATTTGCTCGCTCCCACCGCCCCCTCCCCTGTTGGCGCCGCAGTCGCCGGTCCCCATCGCCCCCCTCACCGCCTGCGGAGCGCCGGTCACGTGATGGGGCCCCTCGCGCGGCCGAGGAAGGAGAGTCCCGATGTGCGGCGTCTTCAATGGGGGAGGAGGAGGCGGGGCTCCGATAGGCACGGTGCCTGCGGGGGCGGGGCCCCGCGCCTCGCCCCGCCCGCCGCCGTCGCCACTGGCGGGCAGGAGGGTGACGCGCTTGTTTCCATGACGTTGGTGGGCGGGCCCGTGGCGTTTGATGGAGCCCGGCGGGCTTCGGGGGTCGATGACTTTGCCACGAGCGGCTCTCGCGGGGCGGGGCGAGGGCGGGGCCGCGTGTCCTCCCGCCCGTGGCTCGCGGGCCGCCGCCAGTTGGGCCAGGGACTGCCGGGGGCGGGGGGGTGGAGGGGATCCCCCGGCAGCAGGAGAGGCTGCGGCCAGGGCTGGGCAGGAGCCGGTCGGCGAGACTGGAGCGCGTCGGTTGTTCCGGGGGGCGGGGGCCTCGCACGGGGCCTGGGCCGTCCCGGGGGCGGTGGCGACGCCGTTTGGGGAGGTGTGACTGCACGGGGCCGCCCTTGCTGTCCGCCGTGACGCGGCCCTGCCCTACCCCAAGAGGTCGCGGAGACGCCGTGCCGTGCCCGCCGGGGTATGGGGGGAGCATCGCCCCACGGCCTCCCCCATCCTGACGAGGGCAGCCGGGCGGTGCCGAGCGCCTGTGGGAGCCGCGGGGGCCTCACTGGCGCGTTCGCAGCTCCTCACCGGCGGCGCGGGGAAAACGGCGAAGGCACCTCCGCCGTAGCGGGAGGTGTCGGCTCCCCTGTTGCGCGGGGCCATTGATGTCCCGAGCGGCAGGATCGAGCATATCACTCGCTGCCGGTGGTGGAGACCGGGTTGCAAGCGGGTCCAGCCTCCCTTCAGGCGTGACCGTCTCTTGGGGAGCCCTGGCATCTCCCGCGGGAGGATGGGGAAGGCGTGGGGGCTGCAGGTGTTCGGCACCTCCCCGTCTCCAGCCGAAGGCTCTTTGGTTGGGAAAAAAAAAAATATATATATATATATATATGAGTATGAACGTCCGAACCCCAGCGAGTTGTTCGGGGAGATGCTGGCAGTGAGTAACAGGGCTGGGGATGAAACCGCAAATAAAAAACTGATTTCAGTTCTCTTCCGATGCAGTAGATCATCCTCTGCCCCATCTACAAACCATACGTAATTCCTTAACCCCTTTGTGTGATTTTTCGAGCGTTGTTTTGACATTCTACTGCCCCTCTGTTGGGCATCTCTCTGGAATGACTGGCCAGCTGTGCCACAGGCTGTCAGGTTATTTGAGCCTGCCATAAATACACTGCTTCTCCTTTGTTACCGTTCAAATCCCACTGCTGCAAAAGAAGTGAAATGGAGAAGCTTCTGTATCACTACTGTTGCAGACCCGAGATGGTACAGAGCCTGGAGGGTTAAAGCAACAAAATGAAGTCAGCAAAAAACAAGCCCACAAGGACTGGCAAATAAATATATCATCCTAACTGCATAATTATCATGGCTTGCCTGAGCTTCATTGTCTCTTTTTTTCTTACCTGAATGCCTGATAACGTTTTTCTCCTTGTTCAAGAGAGGCAATCAAAAGAGAATATGAGCAGTAAATGTCTTCTGCTGGTTTTGGATGTTGCTAAAAATACTACCTTACCTCTCCATATCTAGAGGTCAATTGAAAAATCAAAATACTGATGTAAGCAATCCTGCAAACTGTTCCGTTGTGGAGATTTCTTGCCTTTCTTCCCAGAAGAGTATAAAGCTATCTGAACAAATATAAAACAAATTCTCTTACATCCTGTCTCCAGTTCAGCACCCTTCTCTGCACCAATCTCTGGAGCTCAGCAAGGCTTCCCCAGGCACTTGGAAACTGCATTCTTGATACAGCTTTCTAAGGCTGGCAGATGTGTTCTGCACAGTTCTCTCATATCTACTAGCTCTCATGCAGACAAATAAGCTTTGGTCCAACTAAGAAGGAGATGATGTGTTTAATGCATTGCATTTAGGGTACATGTCTGTACCTGCTGCCTTTTGTCTTGAGGGAAGGTACGTATATTGTGCTTCAGTTCTTCGTCTATGAAAGGAGAATTATATCCTATTTGCTTCACAGGAAAGAAGCAAAGGTGGGAGGGATATATATCAATATCAATTTTCTGAGATACTGTTATGGTAGAATTATCCAAGTGGATACATTTTTCAAGGCACAAAATAGTTGCTATTTAAGAGTTACTACTCCTGCACTGATACACGAGGATAGCATAAAAACATGCAACATGTTGACCAAAAATAAGAACATTTTTCTAACTCTACGGAATCTTCTCCCCGAGGATTTAAAAATATTTTCCAAAATAATCCTCAAGCTACAACACATCCTTTTTTTTTTTTTTCCTTTTTTTTTTTAGAAAATAGGCACTCCTCCTGTTGCTAAAGGTTAGGACGTGTAGTTGGCTAACAGAAAAGTTTCCATGTAATGTAGGTCACCAATTGTATAGACAGAGCAAAACCAAGATGCACAAAGGAGTATTTCTGGAGAGCTTTCATTTACCTTTTGAGGAAACATTACCATTTCAGGAAAATTCAGCATGGTTTGCAGACAAATTTGAAAAGGACAGACTTAATAGATCAGTGACAACAGTTCAGTTCATTCCATGACCAACACTCTAAGGACAGAAGTATCATACATTTTAACAGAGGCAGAAAATGTGTCACAGAGAATTCAAGTGAATTGCCTGAATCTGATCTACTTACTATAAGACTTACAGAGTATGAACTGGAGTATTTGGTGGGCAAGGTCTGAGTTACCATCTCACTATCCCATATGAACTAGAGGCCTTTTGGCAAAATCACATGACGGGCTTGATGTGAGAAGAGAAAGTAGAAAACAGACTTCTCATAGTTTGTGCATAGGTCTAAACTTTATTTAATTTTTAAACAGGTTTCTTGACTATCCTGCTAGTGATGATCTTGTTCAAACTCAGTCAATTAATTAAATTTGATGGAACTGGAGAGCACAAAGAAGCATGAAAAGTTGGGAGAATATCTGTGTGTGAGCATGGAGAGATGAATGTCCAAAGCCTTCACGGGACTTTTCATAGGTAAACTTTTTCTGTACCAGCTACAATTCTCCCAACTGACTTTCTCAGCCTTGTACTGCTGTTTGACCACTGGAGAAGATTCCACCCTGGAGATTCCTGTTCCCACTGTTCCTGTCTGGGTCCCTGCCCCCATTCCTGCTGGGTGCTGAAGGCTGAATCTTGTGATGGTTCCTTTACCCTACAAATCAGTTTTGTGGCCAAAGAGACCAGACAGCCATCTAGATAAGCAAAAAATCTTGTAGGTGTTACAATGACCAAATTGCTCTAACATCCACCCATGCAGCCTCTTAATGAACTTGTGAAACAAAACAATGTAATCCAATTCATCCTGAAATAGGCCACCCCTCCCTTAGGAAAGAGGCCTATCTGTAAACATTTGCATTTTTGTCAGGTCAAAATTCTTTCATTTGACTGTTCAGGAGCTCAGGATTTGTGCATAATGTGTTTCCTGTTGTGAATGCCTGTGATGATTTAAAGTACTTTTTTTTTTTTTTTTTTTCCTTTTAGTTTTATGTTTTACTGCAATACTACAGGGTCAGGAGAGTGAAAGATAAAAAGAAAAAAAAGAAAAAAGAGAAATGTGAGAAGCAGCGGTTATTTTTCATTTTTTTTTTCTCAAATACTCTATTTACATTATATGAGAAAATATACAGTGGACTTCATATGTTAACTGTTTCTTCTTTACATGTTCTTTCCAAGTGCCACCACAGCTCAGCAAGCAGCATTACAGCCCCAGACCAGATGAAGAGAATATAAAGATATTTCATGAACAAAGGCACAATGTCTACATGCAAAGAAAAAGAAATAAAGCATGAAATCATGGAACTGATGGAGAGTCTGACCAATTAAAGGACCTGAATCAGGCATGAGAGAGGAGAAGAAAAAAGGACAGCAGGGTAGGATAACCATACATTATTGCACTTCAATTAAGCAACAGGGGAAAAAAAAAAAAAAAAAAAGAGTGTGTGATGAGACAGTATGACCATGGCTGCATCTTAGAAAGTGAGAAATGACTGATGAATGAATGTGTGACATTATTCTGCAAATAAGGTACCAGCAGAGCTGGAAAATACATACAACAAGCACCCATCTTCCTCCAATGTAGTGGCTTTTCCTATGTAGCTTTTCCTCAGTTTGGAGCTGATACTTTCTCCCCCGTGGCTAGATCCTTGCTGCTTCATTGTTGAATTCCTAAAGGATATTCAGATGCTGTCCTAGAAGAAATTTGGTCCATTTCACTAGGAGGGCTTGTTAAAAGTAACAGTATTGTTGTCCATTTACCCAAAGCTGCTATTAGCCATCATGCCTGTCTTTGGTATGGCTATGCATTGGTTGGGCAGCTTACCTATCACCCCAAGACTCAAAATATGGAAGTATCCATCATAATTACTAAGGTACAAATGTGCTTTTGGGGGGTTCATGGTATGTATAATTCCACATCGAAGTAAAAAAAACATTAGTTCATTTGATTTATGCTACAGTGGGTACTTTTATATATATATTGCTTTTTAGAGCTACTCTGCTGAACTTGTGTGATGAAGTGATCTTATCTTTGAAAGCCTCTTGTCAGTTAGTTTGTGAAGCTTCACGGATTTCACTGTTTTTGTGTTGCTATTCATGCTGACTGAGTATCTGGTTCATAAATTGTAATGGTTTGATCTGCTCCTCCCTGATCAAGTGAGAAGTGTTTTGTTTATTTTCCTCCTTTCCCCAAGGTAAGAAGCAACATGGTTAACTAAGCTATCTCTCTGTGAGGCTAACATCAACATCACTGACCAGTCTGAGTCACCCTCCTGACTCATAAAAATTAGTTTTAGAAAGAGTAAATGTAGCCCCTCCTCTCATCAGTGGGTAATTGTCTTGAGAAGAACAACAAATTGTCTCTTAGCAATGCTACTTCTAAGTCCTTTGGATAAGAAAATCGAAAATTCAGTTAACCCTTAAGTTCCTTCATCAAACATCAGCATTTCCATTATCATTTCTGTCCCTTGGCAATGTTCATGATGGTCTTGAAACATTTAAGAGTAACTAGAGCTAATAGCTCCCATTCTGCATTTTCTTCAAGGGGTATCAGAAAAATGCACTACCTTGTTCCTACTACCTTAATCAATAATTAATCATTCAAATGATACACAATGACTGAAACATTTGAATAAATATTTGTTGGTTGGTTGTGGGTTATTTTGTTGATCAGACACAACTCTAAATCATCTTGGCTGTTTTAAGATACTGACAGTTTAACACTCTGAGCTCAGTCTTGCAAGCTTTATTCAGTAATAATTATTTCCAGGTTACAAATAACAAATCTAAGATTACCAAAATCAAAATTTGGATATCTATGAAAAGATGTGGATATAGCATATCTAGTGTCAAAGCTTAAAATAAATCACTCTTCATAGTAGTGTAAATGATAGTAAAAGTGTTATATAAAATGCTTATACTTGTGTAGATATAAAATCAAGTATGCTGAGAGTGCTTAAGCATAGATTATTGCATAGATTATAGACAGCTAAAAGAGGGAAGTCTTGACTAGGGCATTGTCTCTATTATCAGGTAATAATACAACTACAAATGTTAAGGTGAGTAGGAACAAACTTTAAAAAATAATTTAGAATGTTGCTTGTTAGTTCATAAAACCAAAGAAAATTAATTGAGTTTTTGTGACACCCACTATATTTCTGTTATGTACTAGTAGAAGAGATCAATAGGATTTTCCTCTGCCTGAGTTTTGTTATCAGTCGGATAACAAGGAACCCTTGTCCTGAACCACCAGAGTTTAAATATATAATGTTATGGGCACATCTAGTAATAGGACTGCCACAGGTTATTTTCAGGCTACAACATATTATGCAGCAGTAAAGGCAGTTTGTTTTAGGACAGAAGTGGATTAAATGATAGAAAAAATATTCTGTACATGACAGCAATCCAAACATTGACAGTTCTGTTATCTTCCATTCTGACTGGATTCAGTGAGAGCAGCACACACATAATAATTACTAAAACTTACAGCTGTATTTCTAAAAGTACCTTGGATTACAAAAAGAGATTTAAAAATGTATCCACATAAAAGACTTTTAGATCTATTCAATTTTAGATTTACAGTAAATCTTAGGTTTGCTTATGTTTTGCTCAGCTTGATGTTGAAACCAACCAGGTCTGTTTCACTGTTCATCCAGTTCTCAGTACCTCTCACCTTCAAGTCCCAGGTCCGAGCAGTGGCTTTTGAGCTGCAAGCCATGCACTGAGAATGGTCCATCCATAGAGCAGAAAAGGCCTACAGCTGCTGTGTGGGACTATAGTGAGGACTACAGTTACAACTGTATTTACTATTTACTATACATTTACTGTAGTGAAGGTATGAGATGCCCTTGACAGCATATGTAATGGTCTTAAAAATGTTAAGGGCTAGTGATAATCCACTGGTCCAAAGCATCTGCAAACAACTATCCTAATGCATTTGTGCAGTTTTTGGCTATATATATTGAAAATACTTATTTACTTACTGTTAATGAATTTGTCTCTATGGGAATACTTGCTCTGCAGGTCACTGCAGAAGGACTTGTAACAGCACCGAAGTGTAGGAAGTTTAAACCAAGCTCAGCTAGAATTACCTCTTCCCATCGTCTGCTCTGGACTAAGAATAGTAGAGAGGAGATTTTTCTTTTATAATGGGGATGACCTAAGTCTTCATACTTCTCTGCTGTATGCAGGGAAAAGGCAGAGATGAACCGATCAAGAATTCAGTCACACCATAGTACAGTTTCAGAAACAGCAGAGGTAGGCTTTTAGGATCTTCTAGAGATCTTTCTTTAGTACTTTCCCAGCCCTGCACTAAGGTGCTGAGCCGCACTCTTCCACCAGCTTTGTTCCTTTGCATAACTCCCTTTGCCTCTGTTCCTTTAACGTACTCTCTCCTTTACTTTTCCTTCAGTTTAGCTTTCCCCCCCACCCCAGGTAACACCTTTCCCAACTTCCTGCCAAACAAACTAAACCAAAACAAAACCCAAGAACTTCTCATGGAACTAATGCATCAGAGGATGAATTACAGTTTATGTTGTTTGTGTGTGGTATTCCTCCCCTTGCCAGTAGGATGGGATTCATTTGTCTTTATATGGACATCTATAAAAGGATATATCTAGAGCTGTACAAGTAAGACCCTACACTCTGTTTATAGTCAATGTTGAGAAGCTGCAGCTTCCAGAATGCAATGTATGTCATTCTAAGTTTAATATCTAGGATAAATCTGTAGTTGTCTCTGTTTCTTCTTTAATTCTGGAAGCAAACAAGGGTAGTTTAAATTTAACTGTCTAACTCTTAGGACATTAACAGTGGGTATGTGAGTTGAACTTCTCTTTCAGACTGCATGATTTTATTCTACGAGCTGTTATTTTTAAGTGACCACTGAACTGGAGAAGGTATGCCAAGAAACCAAAACAAGAAAAATACATTAGAACAACCAGGTTCTAAAACAATCTATTGCTAGTGATTTTTAATAAATGATACTTTTTAATTAATGCAACATTTGATAACAAAGTTTCTTAATTAAAGCATAGAATAGTCCTTATTAAGCAAATGACATGATCTTAAATAAAGACATAAGTGAAGTGTGCCTAAGTCCAATGTAGCTATCAGTAAGGAAAGAGATATGGTTGTGTAAGAAGGCTTGCAGGACATGCGTCCTGTCTTGAATTTCACTGAGCTCATGGGTCATGGTCCTAATAGACTCAACTCCTCTGAGACTGTCTATTTTGTTGCTGGAGCAGCCAGCCATGAGAAAAAAATGAGTGTGGGTCCCATACTGGAAGTTCTTTAGAATCAGATTTGAGATGCAGCATTGAATTGCCAGCACTATCACAGATTGTTTTGAAAATGACAGAGACATGAGAGACTCTGAGACTTAAACTGTGTTCTTTCCAATTGCTATATGTTTGTCTGCCTCTCACCTTTATGTGGTTCTGTAGAAGTCCATGACAGTCTTCTGATAGTCCATGATAGTCTGCAGGGAAATGTTAGCACTCAGAAAAGTGTTGACAATCCTCCTCAAAAATACAGTCTTGGTGTATATAAAAAAATATTAAAATATGCATAAAATAGAGGAATTTGCTTTAGAAAGAAACTGTAATCTAAAGATATGTTCAGCTAAAATTCTAAATAGTATTAAGTTTAGCAATAATAATAATAAAAAAAAATTATAAACAGACAGTAGAATGTCCATAAATTCTGTTGACATTAGAAAATCCAGTTTGCTATGTAAAACAAAATTATTTCTTTCCTCATTACTGATCTTTTCCTCATGCATATCCACATCCATTTAAATTTTGATGAGAAGACAAACAGAAAATATCCATTTTAGAAAAAAAGTTACAATGTCTGATGATTTTACATGGGAACCATACACAATTTTGTTCTTTTCTAAAAAGGAACAAAAACTCTTGTGGTAAACAATGGTAACCATGACAAATGAAAACAGAAAGAATTAATTAAGACCTCTAAAGCCAGAAACAGGTAGTGTTGTACAGATAAGGTTCCCCCACTCCCAATCTTCTCCTCTTTTCTAAATTAGATGAAAAAACTACATGAACCATTAAATTGGCAGACAAATAAAGCTAAGATAAAGTACCTCTCTTAAACCAATAATGCCAAGAAATTCAGAGATCAAGCTACAACATTACTCTTATCGGATACTGCAGAACTTTTGGTGTGTGTGGTTTCTTGGTGTTGACATAATACTGAGATAGGTAAGAACGTAGATAATATTTGCCTTCTCTAAAAGCTTCTTGTTTTAAGGTTGAGAGGTAGGGATTTTGAATGGCTTACTACATTTATATTTTCTTCTTCAATGTGTTCTGCACATTAGAATGTATTCTTATTTTATTTTTTGTTTTATGTTGACAAAAGTAAGTAAAATTATGTAAGAGAAAACAATGAATATAATATACATCTCATACCTGTATTAGTTGAGGGTTTTTTATTGTTCTGTTGCAAGCTCCAAAGTGAAACGTGCACAGATCAAGTTATACTTGTGCATGCCTTTGCAGGTTTAGGACATAAACTGCCTAAAGGAACTAATGAAAATATATTGCTTCAGTTGTATCAGGAAGTTTCTGTAACTCTCTCAGTATAGTAATTGTTTGCCATCTGCAATATTACGAAGCATTTGCCAGAATTGCTGTCTGTTCCTTTGAAAATCTAAACACATGCATTTATATTCTTGTTGTGAGAATAAGGATTTTATTTTGTTTTTCTTAATATATTTCAATATTATTGCACTTCTGAAGAATCAAAGAAGTATTTAATCTGAAGCCTCCTAATGCATGTCATTTTCAGCAGAGTTACAAGGATCAGCAAGTATCTTTAAAACAGAAATCACCAGTCAGGGCCAATTTATTTAATTATTCAACTTTTCCCAGTTTTTACCTGTGGTCCACTGTGTTGTGAGGATGTACAGCTTTGCTGGGTGTTCACCTCTTTTAAGAAGTAGTAGGAGGGAGGGAGGAAGGAAGGAAGAAAATTAATCATTGAAGTCCTGCTTCGACACAACCCTACTCAGCTGTCACTTCGTATATGTTGACCTATTAGAGTGGAAAGACATTTATTAATTCTTCAGAGTAAGGAAAAATCTGAGGTGTAATGGATCTGAATGTGAGCCTCTGAGTCACTGTATCTTAGATATTTATTCATGGACTGGTGTGATATAGTAATTTTGTCTTTTTCAAGGCTGTCTTTAGAGGTACTCTAATAGTCTACAGGAATTAAAAACTGAGCACAAAAATACAAATAATTAATCATATAAAATGTGTTCACCTTTATTCCAGTTCCTTTAATCTGTATTTTGAACCATCAGTGAAAGTGGTGTAAGAAATCTGAATTTATCTAAATTACGTTTCAAATATTATTGTTTTTACTGTTTAAGACAGATATTGCATTTTTATACCATAACTTGTATAAACATCAATTGCATGGTCTGTTTCCTCTTGGCTTCAGTCACAAGAGTTATTTTTTGGTTTATTTTGTTTTGAAACATGACTCATGAGGTCTCTCTATGCTTCTTATACAATGCTTTTTCCTTCCTGGTAATGCCTATTTGTTCTCTATTTTTGGCTTGTTTTTATATTGTTACCTCTAAATTATGTACATTTAGCTGATGACTGGAGGCTCTGATTAATTAATACAACTATTACAGAATAGTTACCATATTTTGCTATATAATAATTGTCTTCAGATAAATAATATTATTTGCTGCTTTCATGTAATTTTATTCTTCTACAGTGTTCCTATACCATGATACATTCTATGCACTAATTATGACTTATCTGATTTCAAATCTAAAAATAAGTTTGAAGTATAGTCATGTTTCCCTGAAGGAGAAGTGTCATGTTTTCAAAATCAAATGTTAAGAATTAGTAAAAGGTGATATTTGTGTGAACTGTGGAAGTCGTATCAAATGTTCATGAGGATTCAGATGAGATAAAACAATGTTTATATACATTGCTAAGACAACAGGGTAACTTTGTATTCTGGTTAAAAAGGCAATAGCCTTCTAACGGCCTATCAAAGCAACAGATTTTAGAAAAATTAATTCATTAAATGCCAGAGAGTACCAGTTTAGTAGGTAAATAAATAAAGCAGTAGTCACCCAAAATAAGCATGGTAGAGTCAAGCTTCTAAGAATCTAAAGAACAGCTAGGGGAAAGGTATGCACATATTACTCTTGCCTTCCCTGTTGTTTGCTTACCTCAACAGTTAATATTTTTCCTAACAATGGCTTTAACACTGCCTTGAGAAACAGATGATATAATGAGAGAAATCATGTATCAACAGTATAAGATCAGTTTGTTCTCTAAATTTTAAAATTCTGATTTCCTTAATAAAGTTTACAATCCTTATATTTAAAGATAAAATATAATCTATGAAGAGATATTTGTTATCCCTTGGTACACTTTAAATGTCTTATATTGTTCATTCATTAAATTTCATTTTACAAGATAATAACAGGGATATACATTATGAATATAATTTGATATAATTGCTACTCCCTATTTAATGATAGCATTACCTTGCAATTAAACAGTTTGCTTTACCCATATGCAGTTTTCCATGATATAGCCCTTCCTTTTTGTCCATTGATTTGCTGCCAATTCTTAGGTGAAACTATTTGCCTTTTCCTTATTTAATGGACACTTAAGTGTTCTTCTGAACTCTGAATGTTTGTTGTTAGGCTTACAAGGTTCAAAACATTTTATTTGTTGGGTGATATCCTTTGGAAACTGAAAACACATTGAAAAAATAGTATTGCTTCTGAATACTTGAATGGGATGTAAATTGTCTTTCACCGTCAGTATAAATCCATGAGGCTTATGCCTCTGCAGGATAACAATGAGATACTTTAAAAAGATAAGAATTCAGGTTTCTATTTTTGATGGATGCTGGTCTTCCTTCATTTGTACCTGACTTATAAAATAAGTTATGTGGTTTTTTACTATTAAGTTATGTAGTCTCTCACTACTAAATTATGTAGTCGATCAAGAGTTCTGTCTGTAGTACAGTATCTACTCATCAAGTCTGTAATCAGGCACCACTTGTATAATGGTCTGAAGTGCTGTGGCACAACCAAGTTTTTACAGTCTGTCTGCATATTTTGAATATATTTTTCAGAGACAGTGTCTCCTGGTTTGTTGTTGTTGGAGCTGCTTCATCCATGAAACACCTTTCTCTCATGTAACAGCTTGAAGAGCCTTTGAGCATATTCCCCTTAGAAGAGGGGACTTGCACATGGTATAATGACAGCATTCAGCAGCTCTTCAGAAAAAAACAACTGTAGTGTAGGAAACGTGGCACTGAAGTGCTTTCAGAAAATTCTTTACTAAAAATTATCCAACAGATTGTTTATGCTACACAGAAACTGGTGGTAGGGAAAAATAAGGCCAGAATTAACAACGCATAAAGCCTGAAATACTAGAAATGTAAATCTAGTATCTGTCTGAGACATATGAGCGGAACAAAACACATTTCATTTCAGCCTTACCTCATCTGAAAACATTCTTAGCTAAAGGTGAGAATGAAAACTTGCCTATATGCCTATTTGACCATACCATTTGTTTTGTTTATAAATTCATCACTCTTTTACTTGTTCCTGTTAATATTTGTAGTTCTTCAGTAGCTGATAAGCATTAACCAATACACATATATGTGACAGCACAGCTTACCTGCTCCAATTTGAAATCCCTGCTAATGGCTAATCCAGGTTCTTAAGTTTTTCTGACTTTTGTTCAATTTTTACATTAAATGCTGCATATTACATCCAGATTTTAATAATGTAATGCACCACTTCAGCCAAATGGCCTCTATGAGTAAGGCAGAAACATTTTTTATTTTCTAGGGCAATTAATTAGACATCCACACTGTCACTCCCACACTTACATTAATCTCCATATGTTCAGTTATCATAGGGAAAAAAATATGAAAGAAGAAGATGAAGGGAAAACTAATAGCCACATATCTGAAATGTTTTTTAAGACATCTAAATTTCTGCCAGCATGTTGGTATTCATAACCTTATTATTCCATGCTTAACTAATCAGCACACTTCATAACTTCTGCACAAACAATGGCCCTGCCACTTTTCATAATATATTTAAAAAAGAAGAAAAAAAAGAGAAGTCTTGCTCATGAGACTTTAGTACTTTTATTACATGCAGTTTAGGACAGTTACTGTCTACCTGTGAAACACTACTTCCAACTTAAAAAGCACTTCTGAAGTTACTTGTTTTGTGAGATATTGTCTTCAGTTAATTTAATTTCACGTTTCATTTCCTTGCTAATTTGAAAAAAAAATCCATACTTTCTCAGTCATTTTTCTGAGTTGCCCAAGTTCTAACAGGTCTTGTTGGAAACCCTTTTAGATTACCTTTTAAATTATCTTGTGTGATGGGTGATCTCAGGTAAAAAAAAAAAAAAACAACAAAAAAAAAAACAAAAAAAAACAACAAACACACAACCAATAAGAAAAAGCACATTTCAACTCGTGAAGCACTTTAACACAGGAAATGTTAGGAACTGGCTGCTAGTGAAATGTGAAAATATATACTGTAACACTTTATATATCCATGGCTTTATACACTTGTTTTCTGTATATAACATTCCTGTATTCTAAGGCATTAAAAATATTTCCAGGCAAAAGTTTCCACCCATGCCCCAACATTTCAGTTGCACAAGATGTGGTCTGACTGATCAGCACATTTGAGGGAACAGACTCTACCATTGTACTGGGGCTGGCTGAGATGGGATTAATTTTACCCATGTCAGCCCTTATAGTGCTGTGCTCTAGAAAGGTGCTGAAAACACACCAGTGTTTTGGTTACTGCAGAGCAACGCTCACACAACATCAAGGCTGTCTCTCCAGCATTCCCTGGAAGGCTGGGGGTGGGCAAGATCTTGGGAGAGGACATAGCCAGGACAGATGACTCAAACAGACCAAAGGGATATTCCATACCATATGTTATCTGCTCAGCAACAAAAGCTATGAGAAAGGAGAAGGAGGGGAGGCATTCATTATTACGATGTTTGTCTTCTGGGGCAACCACTACATGTACTGCAGCTCTGCTTCCCGGGAAGTGGCTGAATATCACCTGCTGATGGGAGTAGAGAACAAATCTTTTGTTTTCCTTTGCTTCCACACGTGGCTTTTGCTTTTGCTTTCTTAAACTACCTTTCTCTTGACCCACGAGTTTTGTCATCTTATTTTCTTCTCTCTCTGTCCTACTGAGAAGGGCAGTGATAGAGCAGCTTTGTGGGCACCTGGCATCCATCCAGGGTCAACCACATAGACAGACCTCTTTCATACAGGGCTGCACAGATAGCAAGAATCAGGGTTGTCCCCACTTTTAGAGGACCACACCAGTGTTTAGGATAGTTACCACATAATTCTACCTCTGATAAGGAGTTTTCTTCTCCCAGCTTTTGGAAAGGAGTATGACAATTGAATCCTAACCCTCTGCTGAACTATACCAGTACTATCATTCTTTGTTTTATGGTGCTTCAAGGCATAGCAGGTACTGGAAGCCCATAGTTTCAGGAAGCTGTCATCCTGCAGGATTTTACAATGTCAGTAGACAAAACCATGTGTTATGGCCCTATATTAGTTCTGTGACCTACCTGTCTTTAAGGCTTCACTTTTAATTTTTGCATTTTCTTGAATCTCAGGATGTTATTGCATACTTGTTTCAATGTTTTCTTCTAGCCACTGCCTACTTGCTCACTTGTTTACTTCCAGCTGGGTTATTCTCCATGTATAGCTTTAGGACAGAGAAGACTGCTTAGTTACAGACACATATAGACACACTTGCATTTGTTTTGCTGTGGGTTGGTGGTTTTTCTTTTTTTCTTTTTTTTTTTTTGGTTGGTTTTGGTTTTGTTTGTTTGATTGTTTTGTGGGTTTGGGGTTTTTTGTTTAGTTTTGGTATGTTTGGGGTTTTTTTGTGGGCTTTTTAAATTTTTTTATTTTTTTTTATATTTGAGGAGATTGGAGAAGGTGTTAGAGCTTGTTCAGTTGTATTCAGAAACAGAAGGCCACCCTCCTTCCTTTCTTTTTCTTTTCCCACCTTTCTCCTTTCCTTCCCATCCTTTCTCCTTTCCTTCCCATCCTTTCTCCCTTCCTCTCTTTTTCTTTTTTCTTTTCTTTTTTCTTTTCTTTTTTCTTTTCTTTTTTCTTTTCTTTTTTCTTTTCTCTTTTCTTTTCTCTTTTCTTTTCTCTTTTCTTTTCTTTTCTTTTCTTTTCTTTTCTTTTCTTTTCTTTTCTTTTCTTTTCTTTTCTTT
>JANIJG010009379.1:0-16997 GCA_024611175.1 Megaceryle torquata | reverse complement strand
AGTTTTGAAATTAAGGATATTACCACAACTGGTGTCTTTCTTTTTTTTTTTGTTTTTACCTTTTTATTTTCCCCCCCCCCCCCCCCCCCCGAATCTCTGTATCTTCAGTTATATAACTTCTTTAGTGGCTTTCTATTATTATCTTTCCTTTTGGAATGAGTTATGTACTAAACATTAATTTCAACATATTTGTGTTGAAAGTCACTGGGTAGTACCAATTCTAGTAACCTTTTCCCTATTCTGATAGTGGAAGAAAATTTTAAAACACTTTATTCCATCTGTTTGTGAAGCCAAAATGAACAAGACTGAGATCTGAGACTTGCTACTGAGCACCTGAACAGCTACTCATTTTTAGCTGGAAAAAAAAAAAAAAAAGCACTGATCTGAGACTTGGCTTGGCAGGTTTTACATTTTCATTAAATATTGATACTCAAACATCATCTTTGTTTACACTGCATGCTGCTTTCTCTAGGTTTTAAACAAGGTGTGGTTTCTGCAGATAGTATTAAAGTCAGGAGTTCATAACAGCTTTACTTATTGGTGTGTAATAAGAGTTTATCAGTGTGTATTGGACAATGTGGATTATACACAGGTACTGTGAATGATGTTTGAAAGCTGTGGGTTTTGTGATATCAGGTTTCTGACTCCAGTTGTCTTAGAGAATGCTTTCAATTCAATCAGTCATAGTCTAATAAATAATCTGCATACCTGTCATGTTAGATTTGGTTAATGTGCTACCGTATGAACAGTAAACTTGAAGGACATCAACATGTGAAATTGATTTAATCTGCCATTTTGTTCCAGTTGTTTTTATTGTATTTGCTTTCTAGTGAAACATGTTCTGGTGATTTAAAATTGCTTTCCATTATTTACCTGAAGTCCTGGCTAACTGGGAAGGTCCCAGTAGACTGGAGGATAGCAAATGTAGCACCCATCTACAAGACAGGCAGAAAGGAGGATCTGGGAAACTATAGACCTGTTAGTTCTGACCTTGGTATCAGGGAAGGTTATGAAGCAGATCATCCTGAGTGCCATTACAAGCCATATAGAGCACAGACAGGGGATCAGGCCCGGTCAGCATGGGTTTATGAAAGGCAGGTCCTGCCTGACAAACCCGATCTCCTGTAACAGGATGACCTAAATATTGGACAAGGGAAAGGCTATGGATATTGTCTACCTAGACTTTCAAAAAGCGTTTGACACTGTTTCCCATAGAATTCTCATGGAAAAACTGGCTGCTCATGGCCTTGATGAGCATATGATCTGCTGGATAAAGCACTGGCTGTACAGACAGGTCCAAAGACTGGTGATCGGTGGAGTTAAATCCAGCTGGCTGCCAGTCACAAGTGGTGTTCCTCAGGACTCAGTGTTGAGACCATTTCTGTTTAACATCTTTATTGATGATCTTGATAAGGACATAGAGTATATTATCAGTAAGTTCACAGATGACACCAAGTTAGGCGGGAGTGTCAATCTGCATCAGGATAAGGAGACAGAGAGACTCAGATAGATTTGATCGATGGGCCAACGTTAACTGTATGAGCTTCAACAAGGCCAAGTGCTGGGCCCTGCACTTGGGCCACAGCAACCCCATGCGTTGCTACAGGCTTGGGGAAGTGTGGCTGGAAAGCTGTTTGGTAGAAAAGGACCCGGAGGTTCTAATTGGCAAGCGGCTGAATATGAGCCAGCAGTGTGCTGAGGTGGCCAAGAAAGCCAATGGCATCCTGGCCTGTATTAGAAATAGTGTGAGCAGCAGAAGTAGGGAAGTGATTGTTCCCCTGTACTCATTGGTGAGGCCACACCTTGAGTCTTGTGTCCAGTTTTGGGCACCTCAGTACAAGAGCAATATTGAGGTGCCAGAGGGAGTGCAGAGGAGGGCAATGAAGCTGGTGAAGGGGCTGGAGAATAAACCTTATGAAGAGCAATTGAAGGAGATGGGACTGCTTACTTTGAAGAAGAGGAGGCTAAGGGGAGACCTCATCACTCTCTACAACTACCTGAAAGGACGTTGTCGAGAGGTTGGTGCTGGTCTCTTCTCACAGATAATTACCAATAGAACAAGAGGGAATGGATTCAAGCTGCAACAGGGTAGGTTTAGACTGGACATTAGGGAAAAAAATTTTCACAAAAAGAGTAGTCAGACACTGGAATAGGCTGCCCAGGGAGGTGGTTGAGTCACCATCCCTGGATCTGTTTAAGGGTTGTTTAGGTGTGGTGTTGAGGGACATGGTTTAGGGGTGAACTTTGTAGAGTAGGTTTAATGGTTGGACTTGATGATCCCAAGGGTCTTTTACAACCTGAATGATTCTATGATTCTATGAAATGAAAAATATTTCTTTTGTGTATAGTTCTTTAGTTTGATTTTCCCATTTTCATTATGTTATTATCTTTTATTTTGTATTTGTCTCAGGGTTTAGGGAGATGCAGAAAGAAGGCTGAGAAGAAACAATGAAAACTTGTTTAGAAGTAAAATTTTGAGATATTGTGAAGATAAGCAAGGCCCTATTTGTATGTTTTAGGTGCCCAAATCAGTGTCAGATCCTTGAGGTCATTACAGCAGGGTAAGTTGGCTGCTGTTGCTTATTGCTGCCTTGTGGATGGATGTACAGGGTTTACACAACCAACAAGTCGCTTGCAACATGACAAGAAGCAGATTTCACTTGGTGTATGGCAGAAGGGGGAAGGGCTGCCTCCATCTTACTTCCCTGTTTCTCTTCTTATAAAATCACAAGAGAGAGAATTAAATCATCACTTTTGCACTTGTCAGTGAAATCAGTGGCCTGCAAGGTCATGGGAATGGAAAGTTCAGGATATCTACAAAGTCAGCAATTCAAGAGGCAGTGTATGTGTCATGGTGATAAAGCTTGCATGTTACATCATCCTAGAATTAAGTGGTCCTGACTGACACACAGAGAAGGTGAGAGAATGGAGCTGTACCTTGAATTCCTACTGTAAGGATGACACCAAAATGCATAAAAATGAATGTAAGATGACACCAAAAAGCATGTTAGAAGGCACAGGCATAGGGTAACTCTGTCTTATATATTCCCATAGCCACCTGCTCTGAACTCTTATTGCTTCCACTCCTTTCATATAGTAATTTTGGCTTACTCTAGTGTCATCTGCAGCACCAGACACACCTATCCAACATACTGTCATATCACATAAAACTACCTCTTATCTATGAAAGATCTAGGCAGATCTTCCTAAAAGGAAACTGACTGATTCTGATGCAGTCTTGAGGTCTTGAGTTACCGAGAAACATTCAGATTATGCAGCCATGGCCTCCCTGTCATCATCCTTTCAGATGGCACTGGGGTTGCTGAGGCCATTTTCTGCTTTCTGCACTCTGCTGGACTGGATCCACTGGTCTTTCCCCCTATGCCAGTGTTGATGACCCTCAAAACAAATGGAAACCAAACTAACTCAAGAGGGCAAAAGCAACTGTGTCCAAAATAGAGAGCTCTAGCTGCAGATACACCTTAAGCAAGCATGATGGACTATTAGAAAAATTTGTCAAAGGAAACAGTGGGTTCTCTGTTCAACCCTTATAGACTGTTTTTCTCTTTCATAGAAATACTGTAATTCAATCAGAAGTTATGGGCTTCATTCAGAAATTAGTTGGATTAAAATTGATGACCTAGATTATCACTGTGAATGTACTTGTTTTGCAAGGAGAGTCCTTGAAATAATCTGTTTATATGCAGCTGCAAATAATAGGTTGCCATCAACATACTTTAAAGAAAATAAATCTAAGCATATATGCAACCTGGAAAAACATATCAAAGGTCAGTAGAGTTATCCTGATGAAAACTGGCATAGGTTTGCAATGAATCACAAGCAAGTCACAAATACTAGATAGAAAGGAAAGAAGGCTTATGGAATATTAATATCTTAAAGAAGGAGTAAAGGTACTTACTATTATCAGCTCATTTTGTTTATCATAGTAATGACTGACCATGGAGGGAGGAAACTGCTTAATAATTTTCCATGAGTAAGTTTTTTCCATTGTATTTTTTATGCCCACACATAATAATCAAAGATACGATGAGGAGCTGTAAAATGGTTTCTGAACTGGGATGCCACTGGCAGACTCAGGTCAGAGGTAAATGAGTGTACCCACTCACTGGGGTTCCTTCTGCCCTGAGCTTCAGATTGGGCCTTAGGACCCATCACCAGTATCAGATCTGTTATTTGGTGATAACAGAAGCCTGATATTTGAATGCTGATAGTGTCAGTCAGCAGATCTAAGAAAAACAAGTGAAAGGAAGAGGATGGGCTGAGTAAAGCCTAGAACTGTGCCAGGAAAAATGGGCAGGAAAAATGAATTAACCTTCACCAGAGGAACAGAAATCTGGGCATCCAAACAAAGAATAATTGATTGTTGAGTCAGTCCTTCCACTGGACTAAATAACCAATACATCTATCTAATGCCTTGAAGACCACCATCGTTCTTTCTAACTTGGTGGTGTGTGTCTGAAAGGGGGGAGAGAGAAAGTCAGGGGAAGAGTTGGAGTATCATGCATAGAGCTGACTGTCATTCATTTGTCCCTGGTTTCTTTGTGCATTAGCCTTTGGTTCTAGGTTCACTAAGTAGTTTGTTTTGGTTTTTTTTGGTTTGTTTTGTTTATTAGTTTGCTTTTTTCTTTTATTTAACACTTCTGGGAGATATCTTGCATCTGTTTCTTAAGTTGAATGTTTCATGGTGAGCTAATCCTCTCTGACTGCATGTAACATGCAGACTCAACAGCTCAGCATTTCTTCTTCTCACACTTTCCTGAAATGTCAGAGAGAAGCATTCATATCTGTACAATGACAGAGCAGGAGTCAGCCTGAAAAGAGAGCTTCTGTATTGATTCAGTTCTAGTTTCTTTTAAGCTGAGTGGAAAAAACCTGATTATTTTTTGGTCATTTTTAATAGCGAATTAAACCATTTTTCTCTATGTGCATGTGAATTATGCTACCCTGACAGCAGCAAGGTATGGAAATTAATGTAGAAAGCCAGCTTGACCACTATGCTTCAAGACTACAAAACTAGTTTATTAAGCTGGGTTTATAATGCTTCATATTGCAAATAGATTTAGTAAAAACAAAATCATCAAATAACAATTCAAAAGTTGTAGCCAGGACGTGTTTTCCTGTATTATTAATTGTTTTCATATTTTCCTGCTCTTAGAAATGCATCCTAAGCCATGTATTGTGATGATGATGAGAATTTTTATTACTGTGTGCATTGCTGAAGAGATTATCAAATTTTCTTTAGATGAGAGAAAAGAGTGGTTGGAAAGAAGTGCCAGAATCAAGAAATTATGAAAAATGTATTTATAGCAATTACAATTGACTGGAATAAACTCTAGTTAATTGATCTATACTCAGGAGGAGCACTTTCCTTTTATGTCAGGATTTAGATGTCATAAGAAAAGATATGAAGAAAAAAATGAGACAATCTAATACAGAATTGTGGGTTTGAGTGGCCTGGCCTCTTAATGTCCAATATGACTTTGTCTACAACAGTATACAATAAGTCATACTTAAGCTAGTATAATTCTTTTATAGTAATGAGATCTGTGATCTTATTACTTTAAGACATAAAGTCTGTGCATTATGGCCTCTCCAGGACAGAATGGAGGAAGCGAGAGGGAGCTGAGTATATGTGTGAGGAATATGATGAAAATAAGACCACACTGCATGCTTATATGGAAAAAAAAAAAAAAAATCAAGTTACTAAGAATCCAAGAGCTTTAATGGTTTCTTTAGTCCTAAGCACTGGTGCTAGAGAGAATAGAGAAAACATGCATTGACTGAGAAATCATTTTGCAGATGTGTGAATGGCTTTCCACAAAATGTTGTTTGATCAGTTTTGACCACACCTTTCCTGTCTAAAAATATAAATGAAGACTTGTGGTTAGAAACTGATAACACTTATTTGGTTGCATGGTTACAGTCTGTAAGCATCTAATATCTGTTAGGGTAAATGGATTTACGTTATTGTCAGCTCTGGATGTTTTGTGAGGTTGTTTCTAGGTACAGTCCCAGAAGCTGTTGTGCAGATAAACAGAGACTTAAACAATTCATGTTTTGATGAACAACTCCTGAGTGTGGTCAAAAAGGAAAAGGAATGACAGAAATAATAAGTAAAGTTCTATATGCTGAAAATGAGAATAAAGTTTACATCTCCCTATAATTTCACTGGCTGATTAGTGGGCTTTGGATCTGAAATTTTGAGGGAAAAAGAGGATGAAAGATGTCTTACAATAACAATTGCACAACATAAGCTGTGCAGAACTGTCCCTGAATAGTCTAAGTTTGGAAGTTGTTTACAGGGAAGAGTTATGATTTCATTAGAATCATAAAATTATAGAATCACAGAAATGTCTGGGTTGGAAGGGACTTCTAGTGGTCATCTAGTCCAAACCCCCCTGCTGAGAGCAGGGACATCTTCAACTAGAGCAGGTTGCTCAGAGCCCTTTCAAGCCTCACCTTGAATGTCTTCATGGATGGGGCCTCAACTACCTCCCTGGACAGCTTGTTCCAGTGTTCTACAACCCTCACGATAAAGAACTTCTTCCTTACATCTAATCCACTCTTTTCTAATTTAAAAACATTGCCCCTCGTCCTTTCACTACAGGCCTTTGTAAACAGGCCCTCTCCAGGCTTTTTATAAACTCTCTTAAGGTACTGGAAGGTCACAATTCGGTCTCCCTGGAGCTTTCTCTTCTCCAGGCTGAACAATCCCAGCTCCCTCAGCCTGTCCTTGTAGAAGAGGTGTTCCAGCCTCCTGATCATCTTTCTGTCCCTCCTCTGGACCCACTCCATCAGGTCTATGTCCTTCCTGTGCAGAGGGCTCCAGAGCTGGATGCAGTATTCCAGGTGAAGTCTGACCAGAGCAGAGTAGAGCAGCAGAATCCCCTCTCTCGATCTGCTGGCCACACTTCTTTTGATGCAGCCCAGGATGCAGTTGGCCTTCTGGGCTGCAAGCACACAGTGGCTGTTCATGTCCAGTTTCTCATCTACCAGCACCCCCAAGTCCTTTTCTGCAGGACTGCTCTCTATCACCTCCTCCCCCAGCCTGTATTGATAGTGGGGATTGTTCTGGCCCAGGTGCAGGAACCTGCACTGCTCACTCTTGTTGAACCTCATGAGGTTCACCTGGGCCCAGCTCTCTAGCTTGTCCAGGTCCCTCTGGATGACATCCCATCCCTCTGGTGTACTGACAGCACCACTCAGCTTGGTGTCATCTGCAAACTTGCTGATGGTGCACTCAATCCTGCTGTCCATGTAATTGATAAAAATGTTAAACAATACAGGTTCCAGTACGGACCCCTGAGGGTCACCACTTGTCACTTCTCTCCATCTGGACTTTGAGCCATAGACCACTACCATCTGGTTGTGGCCATCCAGCCAATTCCTTATCTACTGAATGGTCCACCCATCAAATCTGTATCTCTCCACCTTGGTGGGTAGAATGTTGTGGGGGACCATGTCAAAGGCCTTGCAGAAGTCCAGATAGATCACATCCATAGCTCATCCCTTGTCCACTGATGCAGTCACTCCGTCGTAGAAAGCCACTAGGTTTGTCAGGCAGGATTTCCCCTTAGTAAAGCCATGCTGGCTGTCCTTGATCACCTCCCTGTCCTCCATGTGCCTTACCAGACCTTATAGGAGAATCTGCTTCATGATCTTCCCAAGTACAGAGCTGAGGCTGACAGGTCAACTGACATACTTGCACTTTAGGCTAATCTAATTTGGATGTGCTTAGCATGCAGTTAGCATGATACAGCTGCTTCCACTTACAAGTGTTTCACAACCTGAAAATAAAGTAAGTACCTTCAAAAAAAAAAGGCACAAAGAGTAACATAAGAAGTAGAAGCTTGGGCCTTGGAATGCAGAATAGGCTTAGGTCTCTATACTAAAGCATGCAATCTTTAAAACAGAATAAAATAAAATTTAAAATATAGAAATAAACCTGAATTACCTGATCAGGGTCCTTAAATTATTGAAGAACTTAAGTTTTCTGGCAAAAGTTCCTTGCAGACAGTTTGGTGGTTAAAATATCCTGTAAGGGGAAGGGGCTACTAAGCTTCAGATCCCTTCTGAATATATTGCAGGAGTAGAAAGTAATGTAAAATTCATAAAGTTTCCTGGACACAGATGATATAGTAATCCTTCAAACAATGTGCTGTTGATTTAGAAACAAATGAGCAGGAGCTGAAATGGAAGTGAGGCAACAGGACAAAATGTCACAAACACTGTTATGGAAATCCTAATAGTATTCACTGATCATTCTTACCCTCATTGCAGTCATTGATAACTTTATTGGTTGCTCTCGGAAGTCTGAATAGAAGCAATCTGGATGTGTAAGCACTGAGCTTGTCTAGCAGAACTTCTACACTGGCTTTAATTTATAGAGGTTTGGGCTTCACAAAGCCTCACTAGAAAAAAATTGCTTGCTAGCAAGGAAAATGCTGACTTGTTATCCCATTGTCATGATATCTTCAACCATACAGCTACTAGACTTAGGATGAAGGCATCTATTCAACCTGTCTGTAGAGAGATAGTAATAGCATGGCACTCTGCTTGAACTATCCTCTCATTCTCACTAGGGACAAGCACAGTAAATGGAGCATAAGGCCTCTCTCAGACAGTCCAAAAAGGTCATTTATTCAGCAGGGTGTTGTACTATACAAACTGGCATAACGCTTATTGACTGAAATGGAAATAGGCTGATTTATACAGGAAGTGTCATTTGCAAAGGAACATCTTACAGAAGTCTGTACTGCTGCTAAAGCTGTTGGAAAAAATAAAAAAGCAAACTGACCAATGGGAAAAAAACCTCACAACCACTTTAAGTTTGTTACATTAATTTTACAAAGTATCAATATACATACTGGTAAAATGAGTTGTAAAACATGGGCTAATGACAAAATGATATGTTAGATGATGGAATTAAAGCCAGGTGCTTGATACATTAAGAATACTTGATATTTCATCATCATCTATATATTTATCATCATTGTGACTGAGATGGGATATAATTTGTTCCTGAAATTATTCTCCTTCAGTCTTTGAATCTTCAGAAGCCATTAAAAAAATTAGCAACAAAGGTTCAGAGATCAAAGATAGGCTGCCAAATAGCTGGGCTTGGATTTTCAAACCCGTAAGTATAGTAACACCAGATAAAAATCTTAATGTGTCCCTAAAGTTGTAATCCATGGTGAACATCATGTCTGGCAATGATTCTATATTGTAATTGCAATTATTTTTCCCTGAAAAATCTATGCCTTTAATTGGCATAACACATTAAAGTTCAGTAAAAGTATGTTTATTTTTTTTGAAAGTGGCAAAAGAGGTTTTGTTTGTTTGTTTGTTTTTTAATATTTTTTTTAGATAATCCAGCTAATACTGATATTCTTAGCAGAATATTAATGTAGTTTGGGAAAGCTTGTCTACTGAATCTAGCTCTGGTGTATATAAGCATACAGGCTTCATGTCTGTAGAATCTGCAGTATTAAAGATGAGAAAAAGTTTTGCCAGAAAGCAGTTACCTGAAAGGGAGGATACAGACTGTATAATGGTGGTAGACTAAGCTCAGTGTGTTTATGTCTGCACCATATGGCCTCTGTATAGACAGAGTAGTTCAATACTTGTCTTATAGTTACCCAATATTCCCTTCCTCTTATTCTGATTTTCACTTCCTTGTTTATTTTTTCTGTTAACATCAACAGCATTGTCTATGGACTAGACAGGCACAAGCACTAGAGTTTCATATATAAGTTGTAATTCCCATTACTGGCTTTTTTTTTTTCTTTTTTTTTTTTTGCAGTTGTCAACATCGTGAACTATTCAGAAGTGCCTGCAACCCTGAAACATGTGAACATAAATTCCTCAAGCCCAGTTAGTACCTGAGTTCATTTGAGCTATGCTAAAAGGAATCTGACCACTTGTGCCTAAAGAGTGAGTTCAGAGGACCAAAGAAATATTGTTATAGGTTATCACTGGACTGGGTTGACAGTGAGTGCGTGGATATTACATGGTCAACAGTGAAGGTTAACAAAACCATTCTCTAACTAAAACTGTAACCACAGGTCTTCTGATGGAACACTGGTTCAGCCATATCATGTTCCTTTTAATTTATTCTAGCTTTGCTGCTGCTACATAGAATCATAGAATGTTAGGGTTTGAAAGGGACCTCTAGAGATCATCGAGTCCAACCCCCCTACCAAAGCAGGATCAACTAGCACATGTTACACAGGAACACATCCAGATGGATTTTGAAAGTCTATAGAAAAGGTGACTCCACAACCTCTCTGGGCAGCCTGTTCCAGTGCTCTGTCACCCTCACAGTAAGGAAGTTCCTCCTCATGTTGAGGTGGACCCTTCTATGCTCAAGTTTATACCCATTGTTCCATGTCCTATTGCTAGGCACTATAGAAAACAGATTGGCTCCTTCCATTTGACACCTACACCTCAGATATTTATAGACTTTAATAAGATTCCCTCTCAGTCTTCTCCTCTCAAGACTAAACAGACCCAGTTCCCTCAGTCTTTCTTCATAAGGGAGATGCTCAAGTCCCTTAATCATCCTTGTAGCTCTCCATTGGATTCTTTCCAGTAGATCCCTGTCTCTCTTAAATTGGGGACCCCAAAGCTGGACACAGTGTTCCAGGTGTGGTCTAACTAGGGCAGAGTAGATGGTGTGGGGAGAACCTCCCTACACCTGCTGGACACAGTTTTCTTAATGCACCCCAGGATGCCATTCACCTTTCTGGCTGCAAGAGCACATTGCTGTCCCATGGATAATTTGCTATCCACTAGAACTCCAAGGTCTTTGTGGTGCTGCTTTCCAGCAGGACAACCCCTAACCTGTACTGGTGTCTGGTGTTATTCCTCCCCAGATACAGGACTCTACACTTGTCCTTACTGAACCTCATGAGTTCCAGCTCTCCAGCCTGTCCAGATCACATTGGATAGCAGCACAGCCTTCTGGTGTGTCAGCCACCCCTACCAGTTTTGTATCATCAGCAGACTTGCTGAGGGTACACTCTATCCCCTCATCCAGGTCATTGATGAAGATATTGAACAAAATTGGACAGAGTACTGATCCCTGGAGAACACCAATGGCCACAGGCCTCCAGCTTGATTCTGCACGGCTGATCACAACCCTCTGAACTCTGTTGTTGAGTCAGTTTTCAATCCACCTCACAGACCAATTGTCTGTGCCACAGCTCTTGAGTTTTTTTACAAGGATGTTATGGAAGACAGTATCAAAAGCTTTATGCTCCCTGCATCTACACATTTGGTCATGGTTTCACAGAAAGATATCAGACTAATCAAGCAGGATTTCCTTTTGATAAATCTATGTTGGCTACTCCTGATAACCTTCTTTTCTTCCATGTGGTTTCATCACTTGTGATTAAAGCATTGGTTGCAATTTATTCTAGCTCTGGGTGAGAATCATATCTATTTATAGTTAATATTATAACAGTACATGCACGCTAAACAGAATTGGTATCTCATTCTATGTAGGTTTAAACACATAGAAAAGACAATTCTGCCTGTGAAGAATTTTCATTATTAACTAGATGTTTCTTTGTTAGAGATGCTCGATATCTTTATTTCAACTAAAACAGGGCTTTAATTTCATTAGCTGACATTGTTTAGATGAGGCTTTACATAGAGGACTTTGGATTCATACTAACCTCTGTTCAGTTTCAAAACTCACTGAAAAAACCCTAACTTCAAACATTCTGAAAGCTGTATGAAAATGAATGCAACAAAAGAAAAGTGTAGTTTTAAAAATTTTTTTATTTTTTTCTTATTAACCGTGTCCTTTCCTATGGTGTGAAACACCTATCCTTTCATTGGAGCTCCAGTAATACTGAGTGTTCTTCTCAGAAGCTTTGAATTAAATTAATTAGTGGGGGACCTGCTTAGTCTTGTAATTTATCCACTGTAGTATGGAGCTGTTAATTTCGTCTTTCAGTTGTCCTCATGTCAGGGGCTGATTGCGTGACAACTACTCCCGTCCATTTTATTTTCATCAGGGAATAACAGATAGTATTAATAGCATTTTGACCATTTCTATTCTGTCTTGAATCTGTAAAGACTCCTCCTCCCAAATGCTGAGATAAGTAAACTGTAGTTTGTAGTTGTTTCTTCTCATTACAGCTGATACATAACACCTTTTATTTTGTCATCCTATACATTGTCACAGGATGAGTTTTCATCTATTTGCCTCATTGGGTATTTGCTCCTATTCTTTTAAAACTTATCACAGAAACACATTGCTCAGTATAATCTAACTACCTTATCAAGAGGCCTATGTTGAACCCCATGCTACTCAAGTAAGGTGACTACTGTCATCTAAGCTAGGTAATAGGTTAATACTGGCTTAAAAAATATAATTTTTTTTGCAGTGCAGTAGAGAAGCTCTGCTAATATATGTGTCATGTTATTCAACACCCAAAATACCTGATGTGGTCTTTCTTTTATTTACTGATTTGGAGAATGGCTACAACCAAAACTGAAAAGAACTGTAATACAACTATCTTTATTACAATGCTTTGTGGGTTCTGTCTTAGAAATGAATAAAGTAATTATGGAGAACTATGCAAAAGAATTTCACTATGTTATTTTAAATATGCTTTCAGCGTAAAATAAGTTCAAAGTTACAATTTAATATGCAGACTGGTTGAATAGATTAACCATTCATGCAAGCAACTGTTTGGACAAAATAAAACTTGTAATTTAGAGGTTTTTTGTGTATATACACTTTTTTTTTTTTTTTTCACAACAGGAGAGCTATTGTTGTCTTAATTTTATTACTGAAAACTTTCCTTGAAATTCAAATTAAAGATAACATGTAACAGAATCATGTTGTGTTTAAAGACTACTGAGAGTAGGATAAATGATTAGAATGATCCTGGAGATTACTTTGATATCCAGGGTGAGGGAGGGCTTTGTTTATGTGGAATTACACACATTGAGGATGAACTCCCAATGTGACAGTGTAGCTAAAAACACTGGTGTAACTCCTGTTCAGACCACATGAGAAGGACAATGCTGTGACTTAACGTAGTGTTTGATCCTGAAATCACTTAAGATTCCTATTTTCTTTTTAATGCCCATGAAAGGCATTCAATTGACAGCTATAGAAAAAGGCAAGAGGTTCTAAACATGTTAAGGCTACGAGTAGCTGATAACAGCAGAAGGCAAATGATGAATGCTAACAGAAGTGGTAGATTCCTTCAAGTGCTGCCTGCTTCCTTCCACCACCTCTTGCTCTTCTTATACAGTTGATTTCACCCAGAGCTTGCAAAAAACTTGCATACAGCATCTGTTAAGTCTGACTGGTTCAAAAATTTTTTATTACCTATTTGTTTCTTGTGCTTCAACCTGGAGGCATAAACCAATGCAGTGGCTTCCTAAGGATATTTCCTAATTTATCAAGAAGACAGTTGTTAGGAATATGGACTCCTCAGATGAGTTAGGAACTGAAGGTGTCTATGTGTGCTTAATTAATAATCAAGATGAACTGATGATGAGACCTGAATTACAAGTACGTTATTCAGTCCTTTGCTATTGTTAGAGAAAATATTCTTTATCTTAATCCATTGTGGGGACAACACACTGAATTTGGATGCTGTATGACTCTTAATAATAAACTTAGATAATGTTGTTTCTTTTTTCTTTCTCTTTATTATCTTTGGATATTAAACAAGACATTTAAAAAGACATTTATTTTATTTTTTAGGAAGGAATACAGATTTAATTTAATAGTAGTTTCCTGTGCTAATTTCTGAATATTTTTCTGAATGTTTTGGAGTTATTTGCATGCTTGCTTTTTGTAGTAGACTTTTTTTTTTAATTCTTGTCTGTTGTGGATAAGCTCCATCTTGGTATATTCAGTTAGCTGCTCAGAGATAACAAAGTCTGAGCAATTTAAAGATTTATTTTTTACTATTATTTATATAAATGTTTTTATTATAAAAGTAATCATTATTTAATAATTGTAAACTAGTTTATACTCCAACTGCAAATATGTGATCCTTAAAAGGAAGACTAGTTGTCAGATATGTTATAGCTTAGGACCTGAAAATTGACAATACAAGGATGAGTTAGTCAAAGTAAGTTAATCAACTTATGTCTAAGATACAGTACAATATTTTTAAAATATGTTAAATCTCAAGTAGTCCCTTAGCCAAGCTTGTGAAACAGCTGGGAGGAGAAAAGCAGTGGACTTAGAGAACTAATTATATGATATTCCAGCTTGCTCAAAGGTCAGGTCCCTGGCCTCATGTCCAATACTACTAAAGTTCTCAAGCAGTGCAAGGCAACGAGGATCTGCTCTTAGTACAATCAAAAACCTGTTATTAGAGACTCCTAGTCCCTTCCCTTCACAGCCACATAATGTTATATCAGGAATACACGTCTTTTACAGCACTCATTCACATGCTTCTGCCTAAGAACTATTTTATTTGGATATTTGTGTTGTCAGGAAAGCTGAGCCACAGCCTGATGGATTCATTTCATTCTGGACTGGCAGAGTGGTCCTCCTGGATCTGCTGTAGCCAAAAGCCTATGGAGCCTTGGTCAACCTGAATTATTCCAGAGATGTTAATCCCAGGGTGGTACCTGTTTCAGGAAGACCAGAAAGAAAATTTAAGAGTCTATTCCTGTGTAAACCATGATCACAGATAGCTCAAAGCCTTTGACAATGTGTAAAAAATCTGATTTGTGGCCCTGGGAACATCCAAACTTGGACAATTCTTCCATGTGAAGGCATGATGCCAAAGGAGAGCTTTAGAGAAGTCAGTGTTCCTTTTATTTTTTTTTTTTTTTTTCCCAAACAGCACTAAAAAGTGTCTGTCCTGACAGTGATGGGTTCTGCTTGAAAAGGAAGCTACTAACCCTCCTGTTCCTAGTTGCTGGTTCTCTTAGCTTTTCATGGTGGCAGCCAGAGCTGACCAGCATTTTCTCAGTAGCAGCTACAGACCTGGCTTTTTAGGATTTCAGTAGTCATTTGCTGTCCCTGGCTCTACTGCCTTGGACAACTTACTCCTTTACCTGTATCTATAATTTGCACGAACTGTAGTGCCATTGAATGTTAATTCTGGGCTCTTCTAATTCTCTGAGTATTTCCAGGCCAGTTGAGAAAGCAGTCAGCATCCCTTAGTATGCCTTACTTCATTGCTATTGCTTTTCCAACCTTTTCCTGGTAAGGTTCTTAATTTTATGAAAGCAGATATTGAATGCTTTTGGTACTAATTGACCTCAATGTCACCGAGACTTGTCACTTCATGCCTCCATTTCTATGGTTTCCTCCACATAATTGAAATTAAAGGTCTGTGCTCACTATATCTGTCAAACAAAGATCACTCTATTCATGTTATAGAGGTTAGTGTAATGACTTCACAGGAGAGATAGTTTAGGTAGCTGTGTGGGAAAAATTGGTTCAGAGTGAGAAATCTCAGTACAATGGAGATAAAAAGGCTTCCTCCTATCCTATCCTACATAGGATTCTTTTTTTAAGGTGTGTCCCAAGGCAGGACCTCACTTCATCGTGTCACATATGATGATGTCATGTATTGTCCCTAGGAATATTGTTCCCAGGAACATTTGATTAACTTACACATATAATTATGCTTTGACTGAAAGAAACATGTTAAAGGACTATGAGAAATGCCCTTGTTTAACTTAGTTAACACAAAATACAGCATAAAGGCAACATCTTTCTGTGTAGAAGACACTTGAGCTTCTATCCAGAAATGTCAGATTTTGGGTTTCTTTCCTGTACTGGTGTCACAAGTGCTGGATTTGGAATTCATACTGTCAGAATTGTTTGCAAGTGTGTGTATGTGCAGATGAACACATTCATATAACCTTTGTGTAGTAGTGGAATTATAAACCTTGATACAAAGGAGACTAACAGTTTTCAGTGTACCTAAGTAATTATTAGAATGTTTAATTCAGAATTTCAAATTTTCAATACTAGCCTATTTTTTAAAAATAAGTCCTTTGTGCCATTATTGGGCAGTCAGCTATATTGAGCTAAAGTATTAAAGAATCAAGACTTTAAAAATGGAGGAATGATGCTGTTTATAGTTGGGAGGTGGCTAATTTCAGATCATTAAACAGACCCATGTTTTTGAGAAGTTCTTCATCACTATAGAAAACTAACATCTGTAAAACCTCTTAGTGTGGATATCAAAAGACTGAGCTATCTGAAAGCATCAATTTCTGTAACAACAAACATTACTAAAGTGTGTTATTTACATTCTGCTTTTTTTACAGTCTTTTTACTTGATTTTTTGGTAAAGTTTTTTACTGATTCTAATCTGTTAAATAGATTTAAATCACTTTGTAGAAAGTATATCAATATTCACGAAGAGGTAAAGGTATATCTGGACTGAAACATTTGCATAAAACTTCAGGGGATTAATTATCCCATCACATTGAACTCAGTTGACTGAGGTGAACTAAATGGAAAAATTCTACATTGAGACTGTTTAAAGAAGCAGAAATTTAAACTCCTGGGCTTATTTTCATTTGACCTATGCTTAGAATTTGCTGCTGTAATTGAACACGTGATAAGCATGAAGAGTACTAACTGACTTCTGTGTGTTGGTGCTATAATAAGCACTGTTCTGTTCAATGGCTAAATTATCTTCATCAACAGAACATTTTAAAAGTTTCAACTGCAATATATAACAACTTTCATGTTGGAAAAAATTTAGTAAGATGCTGGTTATAGACAGCTTCATATTTCCTGGCAAGTAAGTAAAGCAGGTTGAAATATTTTTATGTGAAAAATTTTCCTCTTGGAAAATGTGGTTTTGCTGAAATAAGCACTTTCTCTGGGAAAATATCAATTTCAATGCATATTTTTTTATTTTACATTTGAGGAAATCAAAAAACCCCCCCCGCACTACCACCCGCCCCACACCCCCTCTCCCACCACCAACACAACTAACCATATCCTTAAATTTGATATCTAT
>JANIJG010009377.1:12984-74465 GCA_024611175.1 Megaceryle torquata | reverse complement strand
GTTGGGTGTTGGAGGCGACGAGGGGGGGGGGGGGGGGGGGGGGGGGGGGGGGGGGGGGGGGGGGGGGGGGGGGGGGGGGGGGGGAAGCGAGCGAGAAACTCTTGACTAGCCAGTTGCTCGCAGTTGGGATTTGGTGCACAGCTCCACCTCATGGCAACTGCACAAACACGCAAGGAAAGACAGTGCTGTGGTTTGGGTGATAAATGACAGTTTCCTTATTGGTAAAATAATCACCAAGTGTCACCAAGTCAAATAGAATTAACTGAGACTTGGCCGGGGGCAGCCCAAATCTCGGTGTTGAGCTTTGGTTGCTCTGGATCATTTCCCATCTCTGCGCTGTAGGTGGGGTGAGTAGTGCTGCCCACTGTAAAGGCCACACAGGACTTCCCATTATCCTACTCTGTGTTCATTTAGCTGTAAATATTTGTTTTCAAATTTTGGGGAAAATGAAAATTTGCAGGCCCAGTGTCTGCATTGGAGAAACTTGCTGCTAAAGTAAACTAGTTGTGGACACAGGATGAGAGCTATGTGAGTGTGCATCTGTTCTAAAATAGGCTTTCAAACTTGATTGTTTTCCTTTTCGACTGCTTTTGGTGCTAATGTTTCAGCTCAGGAAGTGATATTTAGCAGCTTGAGGAAGAGCTGCGCTTTGTGTGTGCTTCTTGATGTTGCCATCAGCAGTAAATCAAAAACATTAAAAGTGTAAAATGTTGTGGCTTCAGTAGGGTTATCATCTGATTTTCTGCACGCTGGCTCCGGTTCCTCACAGCCCCTGCCTCCCGTGGGACGTCCAGCACAGACTGCTGGAGGCCCTGCAGCTTGTCCCCCGTGCCACCTAAGGAGCCAAGGCAGGAGCCAGGGTGGCCGAGGAGACCCTCCGAGGCAGTGCCTCCCTGTCCCCGCACAGCAGCTCCCCGTTCCGCAATCTCTGCTGCCCTCGCGTGTCCCGCCTGGGAATGAAAATTATGCTGCTTTGGGCAAATTCAGCGGCTTGCCCAGACAGGGAGTCATCATCTGTTTGTTGCTGAGTGGTTGGGTTTTTTTTTTTTTCTTCTTTATAATGTCATCCTGCTCTTCACTAATGCTCTCCATCCAAGGCTCTCTATCCAAGGCTACCTGGAAGCTGATCAGCTAGACCTCCCAAGAACAAATCATTACCTAGGAAAATACTACTCAGCCTGAAGACCAAACACAGCCTTGAGCCCTGCTTTTGAATAGCTATAAAAGACGGATGTTTCAACCTGATGGTAATAGTAAAAAAAAAGTTTGCATTAATTAGGCTTCTCTTCCTGCTGTTACCAGTTAACACCGTATTTTATAAAAGTACCAAATTACAGATCCATCAAGAAAGTTTGAATTCAGTCTGCTTCTTAGCTATGAGAAACTCTGGTATTCTGGATGTGGTCAGTACAGTATCCTGCATCCTTTTCTAGTTATAACTTAGACAACTTTTGCTTTCATTTTATTTAAGCTTAGTTTTAGCACAAGTTTGTTCTTACTGTTCTCCTCCCTGGTGTTAAATCCCAAGACAGTGTTTGCAATATGATGCACAACTGTGCGTGTACTATTGTAGCAATTACTAAAACTGAAGAAAGTTCGTTGTACAATGGCTAGTAACTTACAGCATGCAAAGGACCAAAACCACCTAATCATGGGATTTATGCCATATTCAAATATAGGTCACGTGCAAGAGCAGATTTGAGAAGATAAGCTGCTTAACTGGCTTACCTCTGGGAGAAAGTCAAGCTGGCAGACTACAACAGCTGAGCTAATAGCTGAGTTGATCTTTAATCCATCTTTGTTCTAAACTATCTAGAAAGACATCAGTAGGCACTAAGTAGTCTGTGCGGATGAGTTAAATAATAAAAACTGAGAAAATCACCGAGAAACTGAGAAAGTCAAGGGTTTGAAGCCTAAATCCTACTGTAATGGCATAGTTGTATAAAATGCAAGGCAGAAGAAAGGCAAGCGTCTTTTCTTGCTGATAAAACATGGCTGGTGTCACGCTGGATTACTTCCTTGTTCTAGTTTGCCATGAGGCCGTGCGAATGCAGCACCCTTGGAAGAACTGATGTAACTGGTGAAGATGGGATAAAAGCATTTGGTTTTGTTGCACAATTTCATCTCTGTGGATGGCTGGAGGGCTGTGGCACAGACAGAAAGCAAGTGCCTTTTCTGGTTGTTGTAAGGTTTTAGAGCTGTCAGAGGGCTGGAGTAGACCTTGTGCTGGGCCATTGAGGTGTCTAGAGGTGACTTTGCTAACACAGATTTAGCTGCTCAATTATATTTCACTTTTGACTGACACCAATCAAAAAGATCCAACTGGTCCACAGCATGAAGAAAGGTGCTTAGGAACCAAGCCAGAAACCAGTATGCTCCTGCTGAGGTAGCAGCATTTCTGCTAAATGAATCCTGAGCAGAAAGTCTGCTAATGCTGTATGTAGGCGGTGAGTGGCATTGTGGTACCACAGAAGAAGCAGCAGAGCAAAAACCTGAGCTCATTAGCCTCAGCAGAGAGGCAGACGTGAGGTTGAGGGGCTGTTTTCAGGATGGAGATCCTACCTGTATTTCAGCATAGTGTATGTATGCCCAAGCATGACAAGCTGAATACACTGCAGTTTAAAGAAATAATCATTGCCAGTGGAGCTCGTGTTGCTCCTTCCTCTCTGCTCTGCAGTCCCCAGCAATAGGAAAAGCAATCACGTCTCTCCTCTCCCCCTGTGAACTGATGTGTCTTCTTCACGGCTCATAGAAATGCACAGCATAAATAACAGACCTTGATGATGAAAGCACCTGGAACATTTGGAGTCATTGAGCCATTACTAGTTTATCATGAAAAGGGACGATGGCGTAGATGGTATGAGAAGAAAAGGCAGGAATCCTAGTTTGTGTAAAAAACAAGTGTCTGAGTGCTCTCAAGGAGCATAGATAGTATTTTAATCTCCTGGGAGAGGAGCACTTCAGGGATCTAAATCACCCAAAGATGCTCCCTGGTGTTTCTGGGTCATTGGCTTGAAACCACATCAGCCAAGAGCTCATGGAAGTCTTGCTGATCTATCATAACTGAGAGCTCGAGCCAGGGGGAGCGGAAATAGAGCTGGAGCAATTTTGCTGACTGAGGCTTACAGTCCACACACTAGAGACTTCCAGCTTGAGGAAATGCAACAGAAGGGATATTGAAATGTAATGTGACATATATGAATAGGAATATTACTTTGTCAGTCTCCTCCTGTGTTATATTCTCAGTGGTGGCATCTATAACTCATCTGCTCGGTTATGTTTTATTATTTGTAAGTGCATGATAGGGCCAGCATTGTTTTAAAATTAAATTTATTATGCTAATTTCAAACCTCAGTGCTGTAATACTGACTTTCTTTTCATTACATAATCTTTTGCCTTCAGGAAACCAGTACAGAAGATGTTAAAGTAGTCATAAACAACTGCTATTTTAAATTTTTTTTTTTTCCCCCCCTCCGACATGATTTTATCCTGTGGTAGCTGAGAAACCCGAAATAGAGAGAAGTATATATGGCGTATCGGCCTCAGAATTACAAATTGGTTTGTCAGTGCTACACTCACAAAGATTTAGTTTCTAAAAACAGCGACATAATTTTTGTTAGCACAGATTCCATTTCATCAGTAAAATAATAGCAATGCTAATTGTAATGCTAATGCCAGCATTAGCAGGGTTGTCTTGCTGATAAATTCTGGAGTCGCAAATACTGCCTCCTGTACTCCCGAAGCAAGAAGATCTCAGCCAGGAGAAGTATCCTCTTACAGCTAGGGAAACTGAGGCACGGAGTGGTTTGCCCCAAGTCACCGAGTAGTTGTAGAACTAGGGAGAGCTCTCTTCCTTCCCCAGAAGGAAGTCTGCTCTGACATGCAAAACCTGTGCTGCCCCGACCACTGTCACCCACGCAGGGGCTCTGCTGAGGGCGCTGGCAAGGCTACACTCCAGTGAGGTGTTTTGGATCCCTTGAAAAAGGCTTACAGCTGTTTTGAGTGCTGCTGTTGTCTCGGGATGCCTATGCAGTGCCCTCTGCAGAATGCTGTCTCTGTCCTCTAGGCTGTATCAACCTCTAACATATTTGCTGTCCAAACAATCTGAGGTCAAATAAGGAAAGAAAATGAATGGCCAACTGCTTTCTGTAGAATCCCCTGTTTTCTCCTGGATGCTTTGCAAGAGTTTTGTTTAACCCTACTCCGACTTCCGCCTGTAGTGGTGGGAACAAGCAAATGAGCTGCCACCGCTCTTGTGTGAATATAAATGGCCCAGTGGTGGTCACAACGGCAGCCCACTGGCTGGTGATGTTACAAAAACCCCGCACAGCCTCAGTATGTCCTTTGATGTATTATTATGTCTTTGTTCTCGAGGATCTGTAGTAGACCCCACAGAAATAGAGTGCCTGCGTTTGGGATTTTAGGGGATTTTTTTTGATTGAGTTGTTGCAAAGCAGTTGATAAAAAATGTATCTGTAATTTCTTAACAAAAAAACCCACAACTCACACTCACTGAGAAGCAAAGGGAGCTTCTTTTGTCTTCAGCTGATCCAAATTTTTCAGCACAGCCTGATTTTTGATAGAAAGATTAAACACCATTTTGAACAGGCCTGGGAAGGCAGCACATTTATTCTTGGCACACACATAAATAAAGCCGTGACATTTAAAGGCCTAAAAAAAATTGTAAAAGGTATGTCAGCAAAAAATAGCATTTTCAAAGCAGTTCTACTCTCAACTTCACTGCTTGAATATTTCAACAGAAGTTATTAATGTGGATTTTTTTATTTTAATAATCATGGAGGTCATCACAAAACCTTTTTTTTTTTTTTCTGTTTGCAAAATGCTTTTTTTTTTTTTTAATGTATTGTTGACAAATTGCTTATTATATTTTTTGCAAATCAACAGTAATATGTCATAATGTATTTTAAGTTATTCATAGATGTCTTGGCACAGTAGAGATTTCCTTTTCTCTTTGCCACCACAAGAATCAGTCGCTCGCTGGCTGCATGAATTTTTCACTAACAAATTTCAAAACACACAATGCTTTGTTTAATTACAGAGTCACTTTTTCAGCTTCCTGGTCAGAAGGCAGGTGCAGATGGAATGCCAGGTATTTCAGCTATGCTGTGTGAAGACTATCCCTGTGAGCTTCTGAGTGGTTTTGTCGCATTAATTTTTCATGAACATTTACAGCAGTAAAGATTATCAGCTAGTTTACTGCTAATAAATGATGACCCTGAAAGGCCAAATTGAAAGCTGCTCTGTAATTTAAAGAGACATACCTTCAGCTGAGTCTCTTTTCCATTGTTTGCAATATTCACAACGTCAGTTTTGGATTGGTGTTTTCAGCCACCTTAGCCCTCTTCTTTCTTATGTACACAGGCCAAGTCGGAGTAGCGACAGCAAGAGATACAGAAGGATGGCAGGAGGAGAGACTGCCTTTTTTCCAAGTGCTGGATGAAGATTTATGTGAAACTTCAGCTTTCAACCAATCATGCCTCGTCTCTTCACCTGTGGGAATAGTTCATGCACTCCCATTGTTTTCCTGCTATGAGCTGTACTATGATGCACTGGTTTTAGCTGTAATAACCACATTTCTAAGATCACTGCAGCCACAGATGCAAAGCATTCCACTTGAATTGGCATTGTCAGTGTGAAACACAACATCCATTGATAATTTAGCTAACTATAGGTGAACTCATACTTTGCATTTTTTAGATTAAAAAAACCCCAAACATTTCTTGTTCCCTGAAACATGAAGCAAAAATATCTATCTTTTAAATACCTAGCCCCAAACTTCCTGGCTGACCCAATATGAACCACTGCTGCTCTGCACATATTATTTCCTCTCTGACAAAAAAAAGTAGCCACAGTCTGACAATACCTTGCTTTCCTATTGACCTTAGCTCTCATCTTCTGGGAGTAGCAAGCTGCTCTGCACAAGAACGTAAGATAAAGACAAAGCAGAGCATACGTGTGATGCATGATGAAAAGGGTTTGAGACATCTGCTTCTCCAGCCCTGCTCTTTCTTGATTCTTTTGACTGGTTTCCTCCCTGGTATCAAAGTACCTCACTGATGTCCACTGTAGCAGGAGGCTGAAAACCTTTTGGTTTTCTTTCTATATTAGGAAAGATTTTAGTTTGCTGCTTTTTTAGTTTGACTTTTTTTTTAGCAAAATACATCCTTTCTGCAACAATGCTGCTATTGCAATGCCAAGGGCTGCAGTCTGGCTAGACTGGTAATCTGGTAGACTACAGAAATTATAGAAAAGCAACTTTAGCTCTTGTCTTTGCTTTGTAACTGAGTCTTTCCTTCCGCGGGAGTAGACAAGGTCTCCTCTTCCTACTGAAGGCTTCTGTCATCAAGTCAACAGCTCTCTGGCACCTCCATCTGTGCTGCCAGACCAGTGGAAGCTGGTGACTGTCACGTACAGGGATCAGGTTTTTCTTACTTTTCTTTAAAGGTCCCATAAGGAACCATGTCTCCAGCTATATTTCTGCAGGTAGGGCTGTCTGTTTGGTTTTTTTTTTTTTCTTAGTTTTGTATGTTTTGTTTTTAATCAAATGGTGTAAAGTTTTGCTTTGTTTTTATAAAAATCTCCAAAAAAAGATAACTCTTTTGCTGTATTTGATCACTGGTTTGACAGAAATATTTGGATTGTGGTTTAATCTGTTAAAAATTATATATAATATTTATAGATAGATTCATCTGTAGATCTATTTATAAATTACTATATTACTTGAGTATTGATCAGTAGAAAACTGGTATTATTCAGCGCTTTTTTTTTTGCTTTTTTTTTTTTAATTAAGATTGGTGCAAATTGTCAGTTGTTGTTGACAAAGGGGACCTTCTTTTTATTTATTTCCCTCTGGAGTAATAAACCTGGAGTTGTCTTCTGGTCTTTTACATTCTCAGTTTCACATGTAAGCCATTTTTGTCCTGACACCACATGGCTGAACACAGGCTGCACATCTATATGTATTATAAATGCATATCTCGAAACAGAAATGACTGCTTTCAATTCTCATGGGGTTGTGGGGGGTGGGGTGTTAAGGATTAAAGATATTAGGTGTTTTCCTTAAAGCCCAGCTGCTGGAATTGACAGAGTGTTTGTTTAAAAAGTAAATAATGAACTCCCTTGGTTACAGAGAAAAGACAGGAAGAAAAGGCATCCCTAAGGTTTAGAAACCAGAAAGCAAAGAATTCAAAATTTGCCTAAGACGAACCAGAAACTGTAATGATTGTTGTGTTGATCTCGGGTGGGGGCATCATTAATGCATTACTGCATTATTAATGTGGGATGCAAGTGACACAGCATGAAAAGAGCTCAGCCCGTGAAGATAGTAGAAGGGGAGAGTTCCTTGCTGGGTGGAAGTGACATATTCAGAATTAGTGTTCCACTTTCTTTCTTATGACTTCCTCCCTCCCCCCCCACCCCGTTAGCAATAGCTATCACAAAATCTGTCCTTGTGATGTAGAGAATATCATAAAAGGTGACAGCTTTTTTTCCTATTTATTTATTTAATTATTTAAAATGTAAATTAAATAAAAGGCCCAGGCTGCTGAAAACTTGACTAGAGATTTTGTATGCTTAAGAGGTCTTAACAGTGTGCTTTTGTCCAGGTGGAGTCAGAGTACAAAAAGGAACACACCTCCGCTTGACACTGACTTGCTAATCCCAGCAGTATAACATTCATTATTCTGCACAGGATTAAAGGTAAACTCTGTATCACTGCCTTTGAGACTCAGCAGGGCAGCTATCCTTTGCAGAAATGGGGCTAAATAATTCCTGATATATGGCAGAAAGGTTCTGGAGAGAAGACAGTTGGGTTTAAATTACCTGGCTGAGCCTTCTGTGTTCTAGCTTTTGTCTTTTCTCTTGTAAAATAAAGAGTTCTGTAGCTTAACTCCAGAATAAAAGGACTTTTTAATCATGAAGGAAATCTAAAAATAATTTTCTTTGAAAAAGAGGATGGTACTTTCAAATTACTAGTCCAATATAAGAAAAAAAGAAAAAAAAAAGGTGGAGGAAACAATTTTGTGTGTGTGTGAAAATTTTAATATCATCCCAAGGAAGTCCTGGATGCTCAGCTGAAGATAACAGAGTTATTTTTAATTCATTCCAATTTGGAAATTGAAAAATTTGGAAAATTCACATTGCTACATTCTTTATTCCAGACGTTGTCTCCTATTAAATGAGAGACATTAAAAATTTTCCACTGAAAGCAGGTTGGTTGTTTTTTCATGGTTTTATCTCTGTAACTGAAGTTCAGAATTAGTGTTTGGTTTTAAAACAGCTCATAGAGTGTGTAAATTCAGATTTTCAGTGAAATGTTACTGATGGAGGTGTGGGTAGCTGGGACTTACAGAGAGACTGCTAACTTCCTGAATTTTGTAGCACAAATAAAATCTGTGGGGAGATGCAAAAGGCTTTTTCTTATATATGGTTTTTAATACAACAAGTGAAACAATATGACTCTACCTATATGTGGACACGTATTTGAGAAATAGAGCAACTCCTGTGGGGTTTGAGATCTGCCTGAATTTCTGAAATATGGTCCTTTGCCAGTAGAGGCTTTTTTGAAGCTGCACAAGTTAAATTTTCTCCACACAGTACTCAGAAGACATTACAGACTACGGATCTCAGGGAATTTACACAGGTTGCATCATCATGTCGTCTTCACTCGCCAGCCCCAGAGCACAGCACTCAGCAGACTCTAACATAGCTACTCTGATTTGTTCTGCAAACTAGAAGGCAGTCTGAGAGACCAGAAGATGTAAACAGCCTATTATGAGTATCTAATTTTTTCAGGATTTTAGTAATTTAGTCATTTTTCTCCCCCTTCATTTATTCCCTCTTTTAAATTGTTAACAAATATGTTAATAACATTGTGTCCTCGTGCCAGGGTCTGTTGCACCTCAACCAATACCAACTCCTACCTTGATCTGTTGACGCACAGGATCTCTAACATTGTATGTTAAAAAAGATGCTTACCATAAAAAGTAGAACAGAAGGTTCTGACCCTTTAATGTGACTCATTCAGTTATGGCTACAGTGCATAAAGATAACAGCAGGTGCAATAATGATTTGCATTCTATACAAACATGCTGGTCCTAGAGATATACCAGATGGATGCTCTTCCAAGGCACAGATGTCTGCAGTGCATATCCCAGAAGACACTCACTCATTCTAGCTCTATTCAGAAACTATCACTCAAGTACATAATTAATTTTTCAATCATATTTTAATTTTAGTGAGATTTTGACATATGTTTTTACATCTTACATGTTTATCTCTATTAGGACCAGTGCACTCTCTCCATCCCCAGATAACTGGCTAGCTAGAGGGCTTTTCTATACTTTTCAGATGTAGCGTGCATGGGATTAAAGCTGATCTTTGCATGAGTGAGCACAGATGCAAGGAACTTCTCCTCCCTTCCTGTATGCCCTGAGGAAAGGCCTTACACAATAAAAAAATCCCTGCAATCAGCGACGTATAAAGTACAGAAAGACTTGGGCTATGTCTGTTTCATGGTCCCAGAAGAGCTTGCACGAGTAGTAGCAAAGTCAATGTTAAGAAGTCTTCAGGAGGAGGAAAATAGGAAATGACCAGGGAGAGCGCACACTGCAGAAGCGCTCAGTGCTTGTTCTTCCTGTCAGTGTAGCACACCCTAAGAGCCCACCATGGCTCCTTCTCATGACTAGAGCAGGGCCTAAATGCTCTAGTTCAGCCTTTTGCAGTGCTGTGCCCAGCCTGACTCGAGTCATCCTTCTTTGTGCCTCTCAATCACATTGTTTTTATGAAATATTTTCATTTTATTGGCTTAAAAAGCACAGGAGAAAAGTTTTCCTGGTTCCCTGCAGAGCCTCCTTTGGTCTTCCTGTTCTGCTGAGACCTTGATAACATTGAATTTCTCACTGTTGATAGTACTGGTAATGAGCTGCTGAAATTTTTTCGCTGTGGATGTAGTGGCCGTAGTATTTAACCTGAATTTGTGATTGCAGGCACTTTAATATATACTATACTGGTGTTTTGTACAGCCAGCAAAGCCAGCTTGACACTGAGTAAATAGCTAGTTAATATGTGTATAAAAACACACTTTGACACTAAGTTCAAATGTTCTAGCATGTATTTTTAGCTTTTTTACTGATCATCCCAAATCATACGCCCAGAGCATTTGCTCAACTGAAACTTGAAAAATAACAATTCTGACAAAAGAAAAGTTGTATTCTGGCATAGGTAGCTTTGCTATGAGGAAATACCATTCCTAAGTCCAGACACCAGTATAAAACCTGGAAGCCGTGTTCTGCCCAAGACATGTTACTGCTGTGAGATCTCTGCCAAACCTCCTCACTCTTCGGGCCTGATGCCTTTGAAAATGTGAAACAGTGATTTCTATTCTTTTTAAGAACTTATTTGACATCTACAAATGAAAATTGCTACAGGAATTATAAGGGATAATACTTCATTTTGTTTATGAGGACAAAGGGCAGTAAGTCCTCAGGTTTTTTTTTTAACACAGTGCTTGCAAATAACAAGGGACGTGGTGAGCAAACTGAGGAGTAGCTGAACATTTTAGGACTCTGACAAACATCACAGCAGGCAACTGGCCAGCCACCTGAAAGTATAATCTCCCTTCCTTCTTGTCAGCTTTTCCACTAGCAACTTAAGTAGCTTACTTTAAATCAATATTTACTTTAACTATTATGATTAAGTAACAATTTACTGATATGAAAATGAAACTCTGATAAGAATGGAGCCAAATACACATTAGAACAGTTTTTACAAGAAATATGCTTTGCAAGGATCCTGAATTACATTATGCTGAGAAGATGTGCTAAGGATGTTGGACCTGTCACATGGTATGATTGTGTTTGAAGGTGGGTCCCCTGTAAAGCTCAATACTTGAGTTGTGCTGCTGCAGATGGATGATATTCTCAAAGATCGGCTTCATGCTATGAAGGCCTTTAGAGACACTAAAGGTGATCATTAAAACCTGCTCAAGGCTTCCCCTGAGTAGCTGAAGCTAATGCCATGAGGAGCTAGGATGGTATAGGACTGCTCCACCACTAATAGTTCATATGGGTGTGTATGAGTGCCCTCTCATAAGTCCATCCAGCACACAGTAAACAGTTCTGCAGTGATAACACCACTCCACTTGAGGGGAACTGTCTTCAGCTACTACTGAATGATCACAGACTTCTCCCTCACGAACTGGCACTTGTTTTCCAATAGGAAACTGGATTGACACCTAAGCCTGAGATAGTGATAGAGTGATACACAAGTTCTTTAGATGATGAGTATAAAGTCTCCCTCAGAGTCCTGCAGATGAAAAGTTCATAAGTGAAAATCTTGAAAATGAAGTTTTCTCTAGGAAACTTCTGCTTACAGGTTTTGCAGTTCTAACCAGAAAATCCAGCTGAGCTAATGCACATCCTGCTAAGGAGTGTAAATACTATGATGGTGTTTAAGTACTCAGGCTAGATAATTTGTCAGTGACAGTCTCTAAAATATTCCTTCTGCCTAATGACTCTTCAACATTTCATACGATTGATGGCATAAAACTATTCAACTTCCATCTCCTGTTTGTAGCTTCTCCGAGGAAGTGGAACACCAGTTTTGTGACCATTATTTATTATACACATGAGGCTACCTACCCAGTCCTGTGATTCCCTTCCATGCTTTGCTTTAGTCTTCAGGAGAACACTTGATTTCCAAGCATGGCAATAAGACAGGGTTGAAGTTTCCAATGATGTAATTAAGAAAGTGTCAGTGTCAACATTATGAATTCCTTTTTTGAGGGATTTATGACTGAAATGTAAAAATGTACTTGAGGATGAAAAACTCTTTTTTCAGATACTATAGTATGAATTGTGATGATATTTCTAACTAATCAAGGAGCATTTTAAAATTAGAAGAAGAAAGTTAAACTGGAAAAAAAAAGGAGGGGGGGCAAGATTTTACTCTAGTGGCTAACCATCTCTTTAAACACACAGGCTTTGCTGGAGCAAGTCTTCAACTCAGAGGACTAGTTTTTCCCACACCTCTCCTTGGTACGTGTATGCAAGGCTTTTTTGCTAAAAACAAATGAGGGATTGAACAGGTTACCTGATAATTACTTGTGACTCTGAGGTTCACACTCTTTGCAGGAAATTCTGGTGTCTGCTTGAAAGGTCCTGCTTTCAAGGTCTGAAAGTTGGATGAGAGGAGGTGCTGATTCTGACAGTAACTTTGAACCTTCTATTGTGATTGTGAGGGTGTCTGAGTACTCTTACTTCAGGTGTAGTGGGTTGATGAGTAACAGCTGATGTTTTTAAAAGTTACTGGTTTTGGTTTTAAGGATTGCTTCCATCTACATGGCTGAGATATCGTTTCATCCACCAATGTACAGAATTCACTGTTATGATCCCCACTGCAGCTATGATTATGTTCTGTGTACACATTTTCTTTGACTATATACTGACTCTTCAGCTTTAAGAGAGTTTTACCAAGTAAGCCTAAGGTTGTGCAAGAAATGTTGGAAGCTGATAGGTTTTAGTCTTCCTTCCAGGACACCACTGAGGCGAAACCACAATGAAGTATGGCTAGATCAAAGTCTAGTATACTTTGCAGCAGTGTTTAACTTCTGCAGCAAAGCCTCTGAATATCATAAAGATGGTCAACTCTGTGCCTGTACAGCTTGTGGGTTGTTCAAGAGTGGTTCCTATGCTGAAGGTATGCCATATGACTGTTGAGAAGTCTGTTGGTACCTGGTCTAGTGAAGCAGAACTGGGACGGGCTGCTGAGTCTTGTATTTGCTGGAGCTTAGATCACTGTCAACATACCCAGATGAATCCTGGATCTGACACTTGGAATTTAGAGAATACTGTTACCTCCTGCTTGTAAAATGCCCATGATCACCTGGACCCATCAGCTGTCTGTGGTGGATGGTGTGTGCCTTGTGACTTTGGCCACACAATTGTTTTGATATTAGCTTTTATACTGGGTGAGTTGGCTGCTTGACACTAGTATTCTGTTACCTTTTGTATAATTCTGAAGGCAGCTTTGACAAGAAACGTTGAAGGTTTTCATGATAAAGAGCTAAAAATAAAGTATGGGAAAGACACTTTGGTGTGATTGATACACGTTCTGCTATTCTCACTCTTAGTATCATGTCTCCTGTTGTATTTTTTTCTGTGAATTTGTAACTGTGTTACGCATGTTATAAAGAGGGAAAATTTTCCCAGGTTTGGCATCTGGAAAAATGTAGAGTCTTTAGCAAGATAGTTCATGAAATAATGAATGATGATGAGATTGTAACAGTCATCTTTTTATTTTGCATTTAAAATGATCCACACCTTTCACAGGTATTGGGTCTTAGGCTTTTTCTTCTTTTGTGATAGTGCATTTTTAATGCACTTTTCAGTTCTGTTCCTGGTAAGTCATACTCATTTGAAACCCTCTGATGCTTTTAACTGTGATAAAGCTTTGTTAATTTGATTTTGTGAAGGGTTTCCCAAATTGCTACTACAACTTTTGCTGGATACAATGGCCAGTTTACCTGAGTTACTTCTGCTTCCGAGCTAAGCATGTAGGTAGTATTGCTGATGAGGTTTGTTGTTGTTGCTACCCATCCCACTTATAATTTAATTTCAGTAGTTTCTGCATGTAAAGGGTTAAAATGTTAATGAAAAATGATGTTTGACCACTACTCAACCATTTTTAAGGCTGACAGAAATGATGGAAAACTTTTTTTCCTCTCAGTAGATTAGGTTAGTCTGTTAAAAGGCACATCCTTTTCACTCTGTTGTGCCAGCTGCCAGTGTTGGAAGGAGAGGAGATGAAGGGCTATCTCTGCCAGACCTAACCTCAGGGTTTGGGAACCAGCACTAGGAACCTGTTGCAATGTGCAGCAGCCCTTGCAGAACTGGCTATGAGCTTCCTCTGCATAGGGAAATCTGTTCTCTTGCCGACATTGCACCTACTGTCCCTAGCTTTGGCTTCTAGGCTTTTGTTTTGTGGTCTTCTGAACTGGTGTGACTTGCTCCCTGTGATGACTCTGATATTGTCCCTGTGGATATAGGAATTTTCCCCACCTTTATCAAATAGGTCTGGGACAAGACCAATACCTCAAATTTCATGGCACTATCTGAGCTTTGCCTGAAAACAGCATGTCACGTCCTATCACTGCTGTTCTGAATTCCAAACTGGAGAATATTTTTTGTATTGCAAATTGTAAGCAGAGGTTATTGTGATATGTCGCACGTTCTAGTGGATCCCATAAAACGAGTAAATTTTAACTTGAAAATTTAACTCCAGTGATTGAAGTTTGTAAGGCCCTTTTCTAAACGCGCTCTCTCAAGGTACTGTTCAATCATTTAGTGGATCTTAGCCCAACTAGTGAAATTTTCTCTTCAGTTGAGGAGAACCTATCAACCCCAAACGGCTGACAGCAGCCGAACAAGAGCAGGCGTACGGCGCTTCTGCTTCCCGCCTCAGGGGCGGGGTGTGGGGGACGAGGGTCCGTGCCCGCGTCCGGGGCCCTGAGTGGGCAGCGGCCGCAGGGAGCTCGCCTCAACAGCAGCCTGAGAGGAGGAGGAGGAGGGAGGGGGGCGAGAAGTCTCGAGGCGTCCTGGCCCGGCTGAAGGGGACCAGGTCGGCACACCCGAGCGGGCGGCTGCGGGCTGAGGACCCCCACCCTGAAAGCCGCCTCGAGCTGCCTCCGCCAGCCCGGCCCGTCCGGCCCGGCGCGCCAGGAGGTGGCCGCGGAGGGGGCGGGGGGGGGTGTCACGTGACCCGGCCCCTTCCCGGTTAGGGCAGAAGCAGAAGTGGGAGTCCCTGAGAGGCGCGGGCGGGACGCGGGCAGCCGAGGCACCGGCAGCAGCCGCCGGCACGGCGTCGGCGCGGGAGGCAGCTCCCCGCTGCTGCGCAGGTGAGAGTAGCCCCAGGGGCGTGGGGAGACTTTGCGGCGGCGGGACGCTCCCGGTCAGCGGTGAGGGGCGGCCGCGGCCCCCGCCCCTCGGCTCCGCTCGGGCCCCGGGGGGCAGCAGGTGCCGCGGGGCTGGGGCGGGGCAGCCGCGTCCTGCTTGGTTTTGACCTGGCGGGGCAGTGTGTGTGAGGGAGGGTCTTCTGACGGAGGGGAGGCGATGGTTGTCGGCGTGAGCGGGCTGGGCGAGAGGCGGGGGGCTGCGGGCTGTGAGGGACTGTTGTGCCGGGGTCCGAGGGCACCTGGCCTGCTGGCCGCAGGGGACTCTGGGGGCTCGCCGAGAGAGGCCGGCCACCCCGCACCTTGTGGCTGGCCGTTCTCTGCCGCAGGCCATCCTGACGAAGAAGAAGGAAGGAAACCTCAGGGTTGGCGTGTGCCTGACAGGAGCTCCGCTCTGCACAGCTCTGCCTAAGGCTGAGGGCCCAACCCTCGGGCCAGGGCTTCAATCTCTGCCAGGCCCTGGCAGGTGGCAAATCACCTTGCAGGGGCTTCCGTGCCCTGTTTTTTGACAGACTGCGGGACTCTGAGGACAGCAGCTGAGTTGTAAAGCTCTGCACAAAGAGACGACTGTTGATTGTTATTAGTGTTACAATACTGAACTGGCGTTACTGGTGGATATCCATGTTGGCGGTGGTCTGCTGAGGCAGTGCCTGCTTTGGTGAGGTGATGTGCTAAATACATCTGAAGGTAGAGCTAGGGGCAGAGGAGGCAGCAACCCTTTTGCAGGTGCCCAGAGCACATAGGAAGTCTTAGAAATTTGCTGGAGTCAAACTTTGGATTGCACTTCTTGGTTGACCTTGTGTGCCTGGAAAGCACCAGCTGTGTCATATGGGTGAAGTTACAACAGAGTATGGATTCATCAGTGCTTATCTGAGATGTTCTTTTATAGTTTATATACGTTTATAGCTTGCCTTTACTAGTTTTTCCTCTCTCTTTGTGTTATCATGCAGGGACTTAAGAGTTCTAGACTGATCTTCAGATAAGAAGGGTTTGCTTCTGAAACTCTGAAGTACTACAGTGGAGTAAAACTTGATATCCATGGTTTTGGATAGCTAAGATAGGCTCTTTTTCAGTGTCCATGTTTGCTTGGTTACCTATAGCGAGTCTTTCTGACTTTTTAATCCAAATTAGTCAGGATTTTCTGTTTAAAAAAAAAAAAAGTTAAAAATACTCTTACACAGACAATAACAGATGGTCCTAATTCTGCTTGTGGTACAGGACACCATCAAAGCTGAGCTCTTACAGTGCCTACGATCCAAGAGAGTCATATATTGGAGTCTGTCTAAACAAGAGTTTATGTGCGTTACTCTGATTATTAGCTCACTTGTTGCACTGTGTAAGTGATGCTGGACCTTCCTACTTAAGGCTTCAATAACTCTTTGGCAGAAGAGCAGTAATGTTTCTGTTGCACAGAAGGGTGTCTTGTAGCTCATACTCTACTGGTTTAGAGGTATCCAGGTAATGGGGTGATGAGGGTCATTAAGGAGTTCTGCTGCATGAATGGGTAGAAATGCTGTTGATTCAAGTAGTTGTGCAGTGGTGGGTGTAGGAAGACTCAATATTTAAAAATTAGGTCTAATATCAAGGCTTCACTTAGCTCTTTTGGGAAGTGTAATGTGTTTTACTGTTAGGAAGCTCTCTGTGACATTATTCTTAAACTGGAGCAGGTAGGTAAAACCATATAGCAGTGGTCAGTGAGACTGATAAAATATTTTTATATTCTTTCTACCTTTTGTGATGAAGTAGATACTCCAGCTACGGTATTGTTTCATAATAAGTTAAAAACTTGGCTTACGACTTAGGATTTAAGTTAGACTAAAACCACCATTCGCTCTGTTTTTTGGAAGTAAGAGCTACTTTAAAAGGGGAAGTCCAGTACATTATATGCAGCGGAAACTGCTTAAGAAGCTACCTCTGAGAGACAGTTCCTTTGTACTAAGGGACTGATCTCAAAAAACCTGCTGCATTGCCTTTTATTAAATACCTGTATGTTGAAACTTCTTTCCTTGTTCTAAGGCATGTTTAATTTTACAGCTACACCTTTACTGTAAAAGGCAAGGAAGATGTGTATTTTGTTACAGTATCCTGAAAAACTTTGCTCATTTAAAAGGTGAGGTTTTTATTACCACAGGGAAGTGTTACTAAAATTCTAAAAGCTTGTTGCAAGTCAGGGCATATTTGTTTTCTTACAGTTCTTAATGAAAAGAGCAGAGTGAGAAGACAGGGTTTCTCTCTCTCTCTCTCTCTTTTTTTTTTTTTTTTTTTTTTTTTTCAAAAAAAAGGGTAACGTTAAATGATTTTTTTTTTTTTTTTTTTTTCCTTCTTTTATATTTTTTTTTTTATAGTTTTTAAGGAAAAGAGTGGGGGGAAAAGAAAGGGTTTCTCTCTCTCTCTCTCTTTTTTTTTTTTTTTTTTTTTTTTTGTCACAAAACGAGACACTGTACAAAGATTTTTTTTTTTTTTTGCTTCCCCTCCTTTCATTTCTTTTATTCCAAGTCACTGTAGCAAGACAGGATGATTGATTATGGCTGTTTTGTTAGATGGAAGCCTATGATAATTTAAATGATTATCCAGTTAGTTCCAGGGAGTCAGAAAGGTTCGGTTGCTTTCCAACTAAGATCTGCTGTTGCTTAAAAGTTGTCTGCTCCATCCCAGTTGTAGGATTAGGGTATGTATTTTTTTCAGTATTACAAGGAAAGAGTACTGCATTTCCTTATTACAATAACAAACATAGATATTAAACGCCAAATAAGAGGCTGTCCTGCAGGTAAGAAGGGACTGTTGTTTGCCTCTCTGTTAGGTTCCAAGAACAAAGTGCTTACTGAAATGGTAGAATTAAAAAAGACATTGCACCAGACAGCTTCAAAATCAGACAGATTGCACTGAAAATAGCTAGTGACACAATGTTGAAAGACATTTTCATGGTATTAATGAGAGAGAGCAGAAAAGAGAGCATTTCAGCAAAGAGTGGGTCAGGAGATAGTGACATGGGGTGAGGGGGAGGAGGGTTGGAAGAAGTTACGAAGGGGAAGCGAGAAGTGGCATGGTCAAATTAGCTATCAACACGGAAACTGAAACTGTTTGTGATGGAGACTAGTGGACTGAGGAGAGAGGAAATGAACCAGAGGAGATGCTGTGGCTGGTGGCTGCATGTGCACAGAGATTCTTGAAGCCTGTCCTGCTCAGGGATGTGGTTAAAGGGGATGGCTTGGAACAGCATGGCAGCAGCTCTTGCTACTTGTGTGAAAATGATACACTACTTTCTTTGTGCATGAATGACACAGCAGGTTCCTGGGCATCCTGTTTGTAAACAGTCTTGCCGAGGAGTAATCAGGCTTGTAATTAGGCGTTTGATGCAATCATGTGTGGGAGGCTAAAGCACAGAAACTCGCTAATGTTTATGGGATCTCTCTTTTGGCTCTTTTGTGCCAAAATGTGTCCCAAGTGTATGTGCACAAATACCTCCACCTGCCATGTGAGTAAAAAAAGTAGACTGTAGTAGAAAGACAGCCATGAAGTCTTAGAAGTGCATACTGAGATTTTTTAGACATAGCCAACATTTGTTTCAGTAATATTATTTATTCATGTTTTCCCCTCATTTTTTTTACAGCTTTCAGAGAGACGGTTGGTTTAAGTTCTCATATAGGTCTCATAGGTTTAAATTCTCATTTGAAAAGTTTAACTTCCAGCTTATGTGGAACTCATGAAGTTTTTATGGAGTGTTTTGATAAATACATTAAAACAATAAATAAGTTCCTATAGAAATGGTGATTTTGGAAAGGTATCTCACTCTGTATAAAATAAATAGAAGCAGATCTGATATTTGAAAGGAGTTTGGCAGGATGGAAGTGCACAGTTTTTTATGTCTTCGACTCTTGTAATCATCAAATCAAGATAACTAGGCTTGGAACTTTGAGGAAGTGTGTCTTATTTTGGACCTACTAGGAACAGTTATTATTTTCTGGGGAAAACTCAGTATTGCTATTTGAAGTCCTAAGTGGTGCGTTCTCAGTGCTATGAGGTGCTGTTTTGATAAAAGTAGATTTGGACAAAATATGTTGTGTGTTATTTTACATTTGAGGTGTGTGTATGATTTGTAAGTGATCTACTTACTACAGAAAACCTGCTGATATTAGCGAAGAGGATTCCATTCATAATTGTACTAGGTACCATTTTTGGCTATCTTGTTGAGAGGTGCTTGTGTAACTGTCCCAGGAAGTAATCCTTCCTTGGCTGCTGGTTGTACTGGTGTAAAAGTTGGAGGTTTGGTAAATGAAATAAACTGCCATGGTCAAAGCAATTTGTGCAGTATAATTTAATTTACACTGGGTTTTTTTTTTGGTTAGGAGAGGGTGTAGAAACTGTGGTAGAAGATGTTGCAGAGATACAAAGTATTGCTCCTTTAGTAGGTGTTTTTTACCATAGTTCTGCTTCAGTTGAAACACTTTTTTTTTTTTTTTCCTCCTGTTTTCAATGTGTTCTTCAGTTTTATTTAGCCTTAAATGCCTTCTTTGTTCTGACCTAGGTATTATTTTCTCTGGCATTTCAATGATTTGCATTCTTTGTGTTTTGCTCTTTTGTCCTTATTATTAAAGTATACTTACATTTGGTATTTCTTCCAGTATCTGTATTTGTAGTGCTGGAGGTATACGTGCAGTTGGAGACACGTGTGCATAAATGCATATGGGGAGTTACGCACCTTAATGTGTTTTTCAATGTATTTAGGCTAAACAGACCTTGCGTTAGTTTATTTTGGTCTGGAACACTGTGTACTTCTCTGTTAGAAAACTGAGAAAACACTTAGTGCAGCTACAAGGAGAGGCATTGATCTTAGAAATTTAAATCACAGTTCATTGCATACAGTGACTGCTCCACCCAGCTCTCCATTTTTAATAGATTTTGCAGCAGTGCGGCACCACAATGTTACTGATACCACCCTCTGAAGACTGTTAATACTTTCTTTCAGGATAAAACATCAGGATGCTGTTAATGTTACCCATCTATCTGCCTTGTATTTGCATGGGAGAATTGTCTATTAGGTAGCTTTAACTTAGGCAAATGTGACTCCTAAAGACATAGTAATGCTGGTCTGAAGATTGAGCTTTCTCCTTTTTTTTTTTTCTTTCTTTTCAGGACACTGGAAACCATAAAAGTTTGATTAAAAAAAAAATAAATTAAAAATGTCCAGAAAGAGTAAAGACTATGGGGCGCTACCGGAGTATGAGAAAAGCCAGATCAAGAGAACCTTGGAGTTGGGAACTGTGATGACAGTATTTAGTCTTAAGAAGAGCAGTCCAGAAAGGAGGACTATTCAAGTAATAATGGAAACCAGGCAGGTAGCATGGAGCAAGACAGCTGACAAGATCGAAGGTTTCTGTGAGTATTTGCAAAGTGTACCCCAACTTGGAGTTCCTAATAAACTGATGTAATTGTCAAATATTGATCTAATGAGCTTTTGTTAACATAATGAAGGTTTGGGCAGAAAAGAGTTTAGTAATTTGCTGAAGATATTCTGAATTGTTGCAATATAGGTGAAGAATCTTCCACAGCTCATTATTTAGGTATCTGGCACTCCTTAAATATGAATAATGTGCTTTTTCCCTAAGCCTTGTTCTCAAAGTTTTCATCCTTGTACATGATGGTGCTTGTGTTCTCTGATTTGAGTTACTAAATGACAACTGTTTTTCATCATTAAGCATCACGATGTCTTGTAAAATCAGGCAAGTAGTACTTCTTTACCCCGTCTCTCTCTAAAAAGAAGAAAACCCTCCAAATACAAGGAAATTGAATTAAAATATCTGTTTTCTTAGGGAATTTGCTGTTTCATGATAGAAATTATTATTGAGGAGCATTACTGGAAAGTACCAATGACTTAAGAGGATGAAGGTGTGAGATATAAGAGATGGTTTAAAGGTCCCATGTTGATACTGTCTCTTCAGATGATAATCTGAACTGACTAAACCCACTATTTATAACAAGGTCAGGAAATGGAAGGGGAGCGTAAAGCTACAAATACATTGTTGAAAGTATGATCACATGCAGTGTCCTGGGAAAAAGCAAATGGGTCTGGACACTCTAATTAATGGATACTCTAGATGATAATCTTTGAGTGCCCTGGTTTCTCATGTGGAAAATGAGAGTAATAGTCCCTTTCTGTAATGATGTGTTGAATGCAAGGATGTTATTGGTGCTGATATGCTCAGATCCAAAATGAGGTGTGCCAAAAACAAAAAACCAAACTTGAGAGAAGATGAATAATTCATATATGAGAGAATGGCTTGAATATGCTTGGCAAATAAAAACAGGGGTTACCCAAAGAGCAAAGATTAAAACAAAATAGAAAATGACCACTCAGTGGATGTATGAGCATTAGAGTCCTCTGGCAAAACCCATATGTGATCATGTAGGTGAAGACATTGTACCCTGTTGCACAGAGGGGCCAAATGTAAAGCTGTAGAGACTGTGCATTGCAGACTTTGGGGTCAGCTTTTTCAGTGCTTGACTTGTCATCTTTTATCAAAGCTTCAGGGGGGTGGTGTGTATTTGTCGTCACATATCTTCATAATTAAATAGTTTTCACTGTGCACAGATTTTAACGTTTATCAAAGAAGGTGAATTTTGTAATTTGACTCTTACACCTGGATAGCCCAGCAAGGTAATGTTACATGGGCAGTCTTCAGTAGAACAGGGAGTACAGACCCATGACTTACCCAAAGGCCATCTGCCTTGCTGCCTGAAAATTCTAGTACTGTAGCAGTTTTTTTTAATTGAGCAACGTTTAAGTGACCTTTGTAACAACAGAAACTTTAGGTCTGAGAGTATGTCATACATGAGTGTGGAATATACTGTTTTGTTGTCTTAAAAAGCAACAAATCTGCCCCAAACCCAGACATATTTTGCAGGCATTGTTTCAGAATATGATATGAACAGTAGTTACAATTTACCTTGAACTGTATCTGGTCTACTTGAAATGAAAGTCACTGCAGCTTTAACTTGCTGACAGTGGTTTTACTGAAGAGGAAGGAAAAATTTTAGTTAGTCAAATGTTGCTATTGCTTCTTCTGACCGAAATTTTGTCTTTCTTTTTGCTTGAAAAGTGGAAAAATGATGGATTCTAAGCTTTCATATTTTATAATTGGATGGGCTTTTTGAATACTGATGACAGGGGAGTTTTATTTCTCAGGAGCTATACTGAGATGATACCAACTTTGTGGTATGGAAAAAGTTGTTTTGGCTTGGGCATCTAAAAATATATATGAGTCACCCCAGGTATTCACTGGTGGATTGTGTTGCCTTTGTGAAAAATAAAGCCACTTTTTTGTTTTGTTTTGGTGGGTTTTTTTTTTTTGGTGACCGAGGGCATAGAATCATCCTCTCCAGTGTTATATTGCTAAATATGCTTGTGCTGTACAAGAAATAATAATTCATGACACAGTCTTAGCAGTTGCTATTTTCATGTACAACAGTTCAATAAAAATGAATATTCAGTACAGGTGGGAAAGTTAAGATGGTTTCCTGTTGTGTGTGTGCCATTTTAGCTCAAGTTTGGCAACTGCTCTTTACAGAAGGCAGAAAACTGAATGTTTGCATCTGCTATGGGGTTTGTGTTATTAAATCAGATAGTGAGGAGGTTCTTAAGATTTGGGACTCAAAAATAGGCTGCCTAGGTAGAGAAGATGGACACCAACTTTTATACTTAATACTTTTCCTTGGGAAATTAAGAAAAAAAAAAAAAGTGGGTTGTTTTTTTGTTTTTTCTTTCCTCTCTCTCTCTAACTGCCCTGTATAGTGTTAGGCATATTGGATGTCATAGTGCTGATTTTCTTCCTGGTGAAATGTGTAAAGGACACGTAAATTCCTCTAAGCCAGAGTTGCTTATAATTATTACAAGGACCTTTTTCAAGTTTGGCTAATATTATTTTGAAAGTTATCTAAGATAAGCCTCAAAATAACAAAAAGGCAGCTACTCTTATTCTGGAATAAACTGACCTGTGCAATGCAGATGTAGGATTAGCTAGTCTGATGGAATGTTTAGACAACTTCCTGGCCCAGAATGTGGCAGTACTGTGTGTTTTAAATTGCATTACTCTTGAAAGGGTCCCTTTTGTTAAAAAATGGTCAGCATTTCTGTTTAGAATAGAGTGAAAAATTTATTAAAATTATGTCTGTTTCCTGCTTAATGCAGGTGTGTTTCTCTGGATAAGTAAATAAAACGGGGGTACCACTCCTTTTAAAGAACTGTTTCTAGACCCAGGCCTTTGGTGTGGTAAGAAGTGAGGATATACAAGGGCTAAGAATTTTGGTTTAAACAGTCTGTCTTCACCGTGCAGCTCAGACAAGTCTGAAGTACTGGAGATTTTACACTGACCTTCTGAAATACTTGAGTGACCACATAAAAAGGGAATTTTCTAAAAAAAAATGAATTGGGGAGGAACCTCTGTATTTTCCTCTAAATGAAAGAATATGCGTTGTTCGTGTCCTTTAGAGACGGATACGCTATTTCCACACGAGATCAAAAGGCCAAATATTAATCTGATGCATACCAAGTAAGTCCCCTCATTTTAAGAGAGCAACTGAGGTATTTGGTCACGGTTTTTTTTAGCTTGGGATTTATTGCAGTGCTGAGAATGGTGCTACATGTTTTCTTATTTCTTTTTATTTTATTTTAGCTTCTGGTAAGCTCTGGCTTTATGAATAAGTGAGGGAGCATTATGTACCAGCTCTGCTACAGAAGAGTGCTAATCCTCCCTGCTCACCTGCAAGAGAGGGGAAGGAACAACCCATCAGTGTCTGCTCACCTTTCCTGAGTTGTCCTGATGGTGTTGGTAACCTGTGCGTGAGCAATCTGTCTTTCATGTAGAGCTGTGCAGCTAAGAGTTGTTGAAGTCAAGTGAGTTCTTGGATGGTACTTCCATTTTCATGAAGTCAAGCAAGTTGATGTACTTGTCCAAACTAATCGGACTTGCTGACAGTAGATTTTGCTGTTTGTAAGGAAACTCTGACCCTCTTGTATGTTCCATGTTTCTTGAGTTTACTCTGATTCTGCTGTTCTACAATGTAATGCTTTGCAGGCCCAAACAAAGATTAAGTGACTGTGGGGTGTCTTTTCTTTTGTTTTATCCTGTAAAGTTAGGAGAGACTGGTAAATAAGCACTTTTCAAGAAATGTTAAATAAAATTTGTCCATGGTTTCCCTTTTGTGGGAGCTTCATGTTTTCTTCTAGATGAAAGGGGGAAGATTAGCAATGGAGTGAGAGGGGCTTCCTGTCCTGGAGTGTTTCTCAGTTTTAGTGGAGGCCAAGAATGTTTTTAGTGCTATTACTCTTTGTAACCTGCTAAGACTGTGGAGTACTTTACTTATGCCTTTCCTACATCAGCTGGGTCCAACACAACCCAACCCACTATGAGAACTGAAATGGACAGAAGGGAAAAATGCACCTTTGAGAAATGCTTTTATCGCAGATGTTTGGCATGCAGGGGTTCATTAGTGTATTAAAATGAATGCCAGCATCATGTGCTTCCTCATGCTGGCCTGCAGAGAGCTATGCAAATAGCTGGAGGAAGCAGGTCTGAGCTACATGTGACTGTGTTCACCCATGCTTGAGCCTCTTTTAGTCATCTTGCTATTGTTCTGTGCATAGAGGCATTTTAGATGCCTTAATAGCTCTAAGAGCATCTGAGGGAAATACTTGTAGGCGCTGGCTACAAAATGTCAGAGTTTTTTCTTCTGCCTCTTATTAATGGCATTTCTTTCTGTTCTGCATTGCTCTCCTTTTAGACTATTAAAGATAACCTAAAATTTGTTATCTGGGCCATGGGATTGCATGTGGGGCTTAGAATCTCAATGCTGTTGCTCCTGTTACCTAGGTCATCAGTACCAAGAATGGTTTAACTTCTGATGACAAATGTTTTTTCCCTTGAGGACTTGTCTGTTGTTTGTTTGTTGGTTGGTCTATCTGTGGGTGGGTGTGGTTGTTTGTTTTTTTCCTTCCCCCTGTTGTGCTTTTGTATATTGCAGTGTGGTATTAATAACTTTCTCAGCTATCCAGTGCTTTGAAGCCATCCTGCATTTGTTTTTTTTCCCTGTTTATATTTCTTGGTATGTGCACTAACTGTGGTTTCAATGGAGCCCATGTCATTGATTTCAGTAGGAGAAATTTGCTCTGTTTCTTGGATGAGAAGTTCTGATGAGTGTTGCAATAGCACGACCCTATGAAGAGGCTGAACCTGGTAAAAGCTTAGCAGCTCCAGTGCTGGATGTATAGGGGCATGGAGACTGAGGGTTATAAGTAGGAATGGTATTACTGACTGTGCATGAAATAACTTCGAGGTGGTATTTTTCCCAGCCTAATATAAAGCAGACAACATACAAGGGTAGTCTCGCCTGTATGCCCGGTAGTAAGTTGAGAGAATGAAAGTCTCCTCCAGAGTAAAGAGGAGTTCCTGCTCTGAATTACACTCTGCTGGAGTCTCTTGCTCTGGCCAAAGCATAATAACAGCAGCCTTCTAACTCTGAAGCTGTGGTGGGATTTCGCTGCTGTGTTTCTTTCATCTATATGGTCAATTTGAGTATGGGAGTTCTGTTGCAAAACATTGTAATTGTAAAAATTAAATATGAGCTTTGGGGAGGATTGTGAGTACAAAAGACAGCACAAAAATAAAAGAGCACTTTTTGCAGGACCATGGGTCTAAAACCTATGGCAGTAGATCTGCAGCTGGTAGCAGATACCATTGCCAGGAAAAATAAGAGTGTTCCACAGTCTTTCCCCTACCACTTGCCCTCGCTGTCAAATGTGTCTGTGTGATTGGCACCTGGGGTACATTTCAGTACTGAATTGGTACTGATTTTTTATTCAGTACTGATTGGTACCTGAGGGTACATTTCAGTACTACCAAATAAGGCCTTTCAAATTTCCTCGTATTGTGGTGCACACATATTCACATGAATGAAATTAGGGCCCAAAGAGGTTATGGCATTTAAGCTTGTAGAGCAAGTATGTGTGGCAATGTGTAAACCTCCAGGAAGCTGATCCATAATGGACGTTTCATTCTTTATCAGATGCAAAGAGTTTTAAGGATAATTAATAAGGGAAAGTTGTGTCGACTAGAGTTTGATTAGTCAGTGGAAAATATGCGAGTTCCTGCTTACACTTCCATGAATCCTTCTGTTAAGTGATGATTCATAGCCAGAATTTATGCTCTGAGAAATTGAGTGCCTTCCTTGAATGTGCAATTATATGTTTCTCTGTAATACAAGCGTGTACGTTTGTTTCAAGGAAGATTCTGTTGAGGATATAAGATGATTTTTCTTTTTTTTGGATTACCTAGGATTTTTTTTTTCCCCCCATGTAAAGAGGTGACTTGTTTTTGTAAAATTATTTAAGTCATATTTTAATCCATTAATCTTTGGAAGGAAAGATCACCTATCTTGATTTGGAGAAGATGGTAAAAAGATTTCCAGCACCTGTATGTTTCTGGGAGAAGTGATGAGTATCTGTGTATTCTGCTGAGGAGTGTGAATAAGTGCTTCTTTTGGCTTGAATGTTAGACTTGACCTTGCTAGTTCCTAGTTGTGACTTTTTTTTTACTTCTAGCAGAATTTCTTTATGTCTGAATTTCCTTATTGTTTCAGATAAAGTAATAAACTTAGTTCACAATGAAAACCCCTGGCCATATTCTGTTATTTTCTTTCTGTATTTTGAATGCTATTAAAAAAATGTCATTGTAAAAGTAAATCTACTTCTTGCTCTTTGTGGAGTGTATTTTCAAAGGAACATAAAAATTCACCTTTTTTTTTCTGTATTGAAATTGCTATGTTTCAGTTATTACCCAGGGAATCTTTATGTAAGTCTTCAGCTAAGTATTTAGAGCATGGTTTCTGTGGTCAAATGAAAGAAAAAAAAGAATGTGTGTAGCCTTTAGCTGTTTTCAAATCATTTCTTCCTTTAGTAGCTCAGTTCTGTGATGTTTAGTGCTAATTTAAAACGATCAGACTTCCTGTCATGACCAGACTGCAAAACAGGGATGAAATGAACAGCATAGACCTGAGCACCCCTCATGTGATTGATTGAAGCAAGGGTGAGATGTACTCCGGTACTCTTTCCCCAAAGTCAGTGTTCTACATGGCAACATTTTGGTTTGTTTTGTTGCATGGAGTAGAGTATAAACTTTTATGGGCACATCTGTAAATTTTACCCTATTCTTGTCTCATTTTGTGAAGGTGCCTTTTAATGTTTATTATGAAACCAATAGCCATTTGAGATGTATGGCCCCTTGAATTGAGAGCTCAAAATGGGAAGGGCTGTAATATGTTCTTGCTCTGCTGAGCAGTCCCATGAGAAGCTATTAATTTAATGGTAATTTGTTGTTACTGTACATGAGAGCTCTGGCTGACCTGATTACTTAAAAATATATGGGTTTAAAAGGTGCTGTTCTCAAAACTTAGGTCAGTCACAAAGATAAGTCACCAGAGGACCCCTCAGAAATGTAGTCATGTGTGCTTTCTCGAGGCACCACGCTGTTTCTCATTGTTCCATCCTTGTAACTGTTTTCAGATAACTTTGTGGCTTTCCTGTGATGAATTCCTTGAGCCACTGAAGGTCTCACTAAATTTCACTGTATTAGCTGAATTACTTTCCATGCCACATCTCAACTGTCATGCTGCAGGAGATTTCTGCTTTCTTGTCCTTCTCTGAGAGAAGCTTCACCTTGTTCCCTTTGGAGTTGCACTACACCTAGCAGGATACTACTACATTATTTGTATCTGTATCAGCAGTACTAATCACACATCTTCCTATATGTATATAAATAATAATCACCAGACAACAGTGTACAATGCCACATAAATTAAAAAGTTGGATAGAGGTCTGTGTTTCATTGCTGGTCTGAACAAAACAGGCTGTTAAAACACACCTTGTATAGTTAATCTGTAATTCTGCAGAAGTGAGAACAAAGCCATTGTCCTTGTCAACCACAGGGAAGTACATTTGCAAAAGGATATTAAAGGCTTTCTTCATTCACTGGGGGCTCATTTGCCCACAACTTATGCTGAAGGAGGCAGTTTCTTTCTAAAATGAAACCACCTTTGGAATATTTTATAATGCAAATTATTGGAAAAAGATAAGGGTTCTGAAATCTCTTAAGTGCAGAATGTTTATATATATATACATGCACATGAAAATGCAAATATATTCAAATAGAGAATGCCGATCCTATGTCTTGTTCCACAGCACTTAGGTGATCAGAGCTCTCCAAAACATTGCCAGTAGTTTCTCTTTAGCCTTCTTGAGACTTAATGAAAATACTTGCCAAAGTTAAATAATGCTCATGGCCTGATTTCAGACTCTGTAAGCCTCCTTTGAATCTCTCTATAGGCTTTTCCTTGTCCTTCATTAAGTACATAACTCTGAGCATCATTTATGGCCACAAACACTGAAAGACTTCTGGGGATTTTGTGCTTTGAATCAGGAGCCCTATCTTATGTGGCTCTCTAGTCCATAATGCCAATCTCAGTTGAACTTTTACACTGTTTATCAAGATTTTTCTGTCAAGAATACCTTGCTAGGTTGACAGCCTCTAAGGTTTTTTGAGTTACCTCATTTATATAAAATCTACCTGACTTTATAGCCTAAAATTACCTGACTTGACTGAAGCTGATCTCTGCTAACATGCCTTCCTACAATGAACTTACATGGGCACTTCCAGCCAACATAAGGTGTTCTGCTGTTGGTATTGGCTGATTTCAAGCTGGGTGCATTCCCTAACCCAGTTGTGTGTTGGGCGATGAATGGTTGGTCTCCCAGCCAGAGGTGGATGTTGTGTGAGTACAGGGGTGGTCAAAGACAGAACTCCCTTTGAATAGTGGTGATGGTTTGTTGTTATCTTCTGGAAAGAGCAGCATACAGTTGTTGTGTACAACAATGTGATGTTTTTTGCGGTTCTTCTGTGCATGTTGTTTTCTACTTGTGCTATCTTATGTCTTGTCTTCTGCTCAGCTTGCACAGCACCTACTGTAGTGGAATCCATGTGCTGTTTTACCACCTGCCTCTAAATGTAACTGAAGGAATGGTAACAGCAGTTCATACCTGTGTGTGACTAAATGGGATCACTACTGCCAGGTTATTTGAATGGAGATGAGTGGAGATGTCGAGGATCAAAAGTTTATTCTTAAGTTTATATCAGTGAAGAGCTCTAACAGACACTTCTGGGGTGCACCGAGCAATAAATCTGTGCAGTCATTGGAAAGTGGCTGTGTAGCAGCGTAATGATCCAACAAATTAACTGATTTGCCAAACAACACACAACAGCAAGAGCTGAAGTTCAGCAGCTTCAGGGTCTGAAATGACACAAATATTGCACTTCCATATCAGAGCCTGAAATGGGATGGTAATTGATGGTGCCTTGGAGTCTGGTCTTGTTAAAGAGCTGTTTTGTGGGACTTGTCAGAATCAATAGGCTACTGTTGAGACTACCAAGTAGATCCTTTTAGCCAGTGAAAATAACCACATAAAAGAACGGATGAGATGTAGACCACTGTTGTAGGGGTTTCAGAATGGCACTAGACTTATAAACTGTTTGGCTGTGGACTGAATGGTGGGGATTGTCCTCTTTCTCTTGCTGTGAGTCAACTTCTCTACAGGGCATACTTTGATTTATATTTCCTTGGGAAACGTGCTAATCTTCTGGCACTATTTTATGGAAATTACACCTGCAAACTTGTTAGTTTTAATCTGACACTGTCAGCTGCATATGTCCAGGTCTGTGCTTTTTTCAGGTGTATCAGGCCCCAGCAGTATTGGTCTGTGAAGCTATGTAAGGATCTGACTCTGCAATTTGCACATGGGATTGAACAGGAGGATGTCTCCCATACTTCCAGGCAGTAAGAAGATAAGAGTGCCCAAGGCCCTGTGCTTGGTACTTCTGACACAGGCATGAAGTTACAGTTTAATCCTTCAGTGACAGATTGTGCTATAAAAAGTTCAGAGTAACTGTGTAACAGCTAAGTTGGTACAGTTGATTTACTGATCTGAGTCTAAAACATGTTGCAGCTTTTCCTGGCCAATTCCTTTCTCAGTTCAGTTGGAATCAGCCGTTATGGACTTAGTGGACATCGGGTGGAGGGTGCCAGGCAACTCTAGCCTACCTGGGGGGACAGCAGAGCTTAGTGCAAGATCCAGATTTATGCTTGCTAAGCATGTCTCTCTTTTGCCCCTACGATTTTTGTCCTTGGCTTTTCTTTCAGTACTATAGAATAATACATCCTAAACAACACTTTGTTCTCTGCTTACTGAATGTTTAGTAATTTACGGTAGGTAATCTCTTTTTCAAAGACCAGTTGGAGAAATGATAACGTGGTTACCAGTGTGAAACCTGTGTAGACAAAAATCCTTGTGCCTGTATGTATCTGTATATACACACATATTCACAAAGAGAATGGGATGGCGAGGTTGAAAGTTTGTAATGCAAGGAAAAGAACTGTAATGTGTATATGTAACTGAAGGGAGACATTAAGTAAGTTTGTGTGTTATTTCAGAGGTCAGGATGAGATAAGAGCCACTTGAAATGACAACAGCAGTGCAGTTTGTGAAATCTGTTTTATTGCTGCTTATAGTTTATATTTTGAGGGGGTCTTCATGCTCTGGTGTTCATATGTGTGGATTCACAGGAGTCTGAAATGAAAGTTGTACTTCACTTTGAAGTTAAGACTGTGTTTTTCATCAGGGATTTGTTGGATGAAGGAAAAGTGGAAGAGGTGACTGGTGTTGCTCTTGCCCATGATTAGCATGAGCCAGCATGATACAGAGTAGTATGCAGTTTATTCCAGCCATGCAACCTCCTTCCCTTTCCATTTGCATACTTCCTACCTCTGCATCCTGATTCTTCTTTGCTGATATTAATGTGAATTGGTGGGCTTAGATCATCTTTTTCAGGTTCTGGTGTTTTATGTATGAGGATACACTGCTAGGGATCTAAGTGTGACTGGATAGTAAGGGGATCAGAGTCATCAGTAGGAACTTTTGGTTGATGCTCATTTATGGTCATGTCATTACTTTATATATGCAGATTTTAGGAGGTGTTTTCATGGTTTGAGAGGGAGGCTGTTACACATAGAGGTTGAGACATTAAAAGATCTATCTTGAAGATAATTACCTTTGGAAAAATTAGTTTAAGGGAGGTGCTTGTGTCCTACATTTAGTTCAAGTTAACCTTTGAGGTGCTGTTTTCCCAAGGTAAGTTGACTAGGAGAAAGGGGTGTCTGGTGGAAAGTCTGGTCTGGATACTTTGCAGAGAATAAGAAATTCCAAGATCGTTATCAGGATTTTATTGATAAACTTCCTTGCCTAACTCTCCCTCTTTTCCATATTGTCATCATAGAAACACAGCACTGCACAGACTGAAGCTTTAACCAGTGTTCAGGTCCTCCTTCGCTGTCAGCAGAGTTGCTTTTTCATGATGTTTTAACTGTCTTCTGTTACTGATAAGGTGCTCATTTAAACCAGTTAAATGCATGGACAGAAACCCTCAGCTATTTTCCTTGGATCTTGCTAGGTCTGATAAACATATTTTAAGAGCAACCATGAAATGTTTTTCTTCACTCTTCATCCTGTAGCTTGTAAGTCAAGACTGTCCAGAAGTGGAAAGAGCTGTTTATTTGTCTGGTCCACAGGCAGAACAAAACCACTTCCTCAGTTTTCTAATAAGCATCTTATCTTGAGACTGCACATATTTCTATTTCAGTGCTGTCTCCCTCCTGTTCAGCAGGCCATGTAGCAAGGGAGCTGACTTGAGAAAATGTGTCTTTGTGCAGTGTTCCCATTCTGCTATGCTCTGACATCTACCTGTGTTCTGTAGAAAGCAGCAAGCTGAAAGTGGTACAAGTTATGACAGGGTTCTCTTTGGAGTTGACCAGGAAAAAAAAATCACACAAAAAAGTATTTATTAGGCTGGATTTTCTCTTTATATCCCTTCTTTCTTACAAGTGACTGATACTAGGTGACTAGGTTAGCTGACTATCTAAGATCTGATGCATAATTTTTAGGTGTGTAAGTTAGAAGTTGTATCTCTTCTTTTTTGACTCTGAACAGTTGTTGTGGCTATTGGAAATTCCTTGCTCAGAGTAAATGCCATTTGTGACATCATGTCTTCTGTAACCAAAAGGGGCTGTACATACATATTTTGTCCATGGACAATCAGTGACTGCAATGATAAAAATATGACAAATTATTTTTCTTCTTTTGGTCAGTAATATATTTAGTTGTGGATTCATGGATTGCAGGCTGGCACAGTTTGCATTTCTTGCCCAACAATGATCTATAAGTTTATATATATAGATATTTTACATATGTAGGCATACTTTGATTTTTTTGACTTACTGTTTCAGGCTCTGCTTGAATGTAAGTGCAGTTGTACTGACTGAATATTGTTTTCTTTCAGTGGATCTGATGGAAATAAAAGAAATTCGACCAGGAAAGAATTCAAAGGACTTCGAGCGTTGCAAAGCAAAGCAAAGAGAAGAACACTGCTTTACTATTTTTTATGGTACCCAATTTGTCCTCAACACCTTAAGCTTAGCAGGTAACTTTTTCTCTTTTGTTTCTTATTTAAACCTACTGATTGAACAAATCAAATACATTAATGCAACAGTAATGCAAAGAATATGGCCACAGTTCCAGAATGCACCAGATGTTAAAAATCTGGATATAGACATTTTATGTGACCATTGTGCCTGTGAACTGCTGTATTTGTAATGTTTTGCTTTCAAATAGTCTATTATATGACTGTAGTTTCTGATTTGCTCAATTATTGCTAGCAAGGTAGACTTTTGCTGGTTAAATAAGTCTACTAAGATTTTTGACACTGAAGAGCAGAGGTTGCTATAGTCTTCAGTGTGGCCTGGCATTTTTAGTCTGGCAAAAAGGATTCTGGAATCAATAGCCACAGGGTTAAGACTACAGCTGTATCCCAGAAACTTTCCTATTGCATACAAGCAACTGCAGACTTATTTGGAAAAATGAAGTTCTAGTTTGGGTTAGGTGTGTGCATGTCACCTGCTAATGCTAAACCTCTTCCAAAGAAGTACTAGGGGACCGTAAATAAAATTGGAAGATGATAAATTGAAAATGGAGGTTCTTGCGAAGAAGAGGGAAGTTACATCCCGTATCTGTGGAAAGGGTTGGGGCACTTCTTATTTTGGGTGAGATTATCCAGGGTCGCAAACCTGAAGATTTGAACTGAAAAGGAATATAAATTCTTACAGTGCAGACTGAATACAGTTTCTAAGCAGTGGAGTTGACAAAAGAAATTTCACTTCCAAGAAGTTTGTGATGGATTCTTGGTTTAGAATTATGCAGTTGATTTATTTGTAGTGGCAGTTCTCTTATGTTTTGTGCAGAAACATTCTTGTCCATTTAAGTAATTAAACTAATGGCAAAAACTTAATGGGAGAAAAAAGTGCTTTGTAAGCATTTTAATGCTAACAGCTTTTTTTTTAATGGAATTCATTGCTTATAGATTGCAGTACTAGGAGAACGGGGTTTTATTTGCAGTCAGGCACTGGGCATTGAAGACTGCTTGTGACTAACTCATCATGGTAGGCAACTTAAAAATAAGTTTTGCCATTGTGGGCTGAAATCTGAAAATTTTGAGTAAGTGGCTGTGCTTAAGTACAGCTGCGTCAGGTACTTCAGATTGATTTCCTCTAACAACCAGCCCCATGGCAGCCTCATCCACGGCAGTTCTCAAAACCAGGCCTCTGCCAATACTTTGAGAACACTCAGTAACATGAGATATGTGTAATGCTGAAGTGCAGAACGACGTGATAAATTTTTCAGTTAAGGGGGAAATCCTTTTCATTGTTCAAGTGCTTTATCCTGGTTTCTTAAAACAAAATAAAATAATTGTTACTTAAAGGGTATGGCAGCTGTCATAAAGGCAGAAACTGTCTTGGGAAAACAACTGTTTTGGCAGTGGTAGTGGGTGTTCTTTCCAGACTTGAAACTAATTGAAAAACATTTCCATGGGGAGCTGAAGCTGGGCTCTAGCTTCATCCTTGGGGGATAAAGCATTGTTTGCAAGTATGTTTAAATAAAATGTAAGCTTCATCTTTTGAGAAAATGTTTTGCTTTGAAGGCAAAGTTAAAAGAACTTGCATGGATCATAGCTCCTGTGTGAAAATAATTTTTCAGAACTGTTTTAACTGAAGAGTGCCTCCATGAAATTTCAGAACAGCATCCTAAAGCAAATGGACTTTGCCCAGCTGAAGGCTGTAATGGTAGCATCTCATTCAAGGCCCCCAAAATTGGTTTCAGCTTAACCAGCATTCCCTAAGGAAGTATATACCCAGCACACGGTTCATCATGCTTCTGTTGAGTCGAAGCATTACGAAGTGTGATCTTGTTAAGTGATGTGGAGGACTCCTTTAGTTTGGAAACAGAAAGGCAAACTACATTTAAACCCAAGTAGGACAGTGCTAAACCAATTGGTAAGGTTGGGAGGAAGATGTACTTGGCTTCTAATGTTAAGCCACGTAAGGAATTTTAGACCTTTTTTTTCACTTAACTTGTATTAAGGTATGTTCTATATAAGCTATGCCAGTTTTGTAAATTGCTCCATTCCCGTTCCTCTTGCCTAGGTGTGGTCTGGAATGATCTGTGTTTAGGCTCGGCATGGTTAGGACAGACAGGAGGTAGCTATGCCTGTCGAGAGCCAGTACTTCACAGTTTTCTCGATGGTTGCTTGAAATATAATGAAGTAGCTTTATGCTGTAGCACGCTGAGTTCTTTTTTGTCTGTGCATTTCAAGTTGCTCTAGATGTAGGTCCCTGGGCTTTTGCCACTTGGGAGGCAGAAGAAAATGACTTTTCAATTTGTTATGACAGGAGTTCTGCGTTAGTTTCATAGTCTTTCTGCTGAGATACTGAAACTAGCCTATTCTGATAAGCAGACTTCTAGAAGGAGGTATTTTTTTTACAAAGCTTCCAGAGTGAACCTTCCCACTCTCCAATTTATGCTGTTTTTTATTAGTTTTGTTATTAACAACATGAAGCTATGCAGTAAGAATTATCAAGGCAAAAGATTAACCAGCAGCTTTGTATATTAGAGTTTATTTAAACATCACAAGTTGTCTTGGTTTTGTATTGTTTTTGTTTTGATGCTTCTCATAGCACATTACCTTTTTCAGCTGACTCTAAAGATGATGCTGATAAATGGTTGTGTGGCTTGAATATCTTGTATCAAGAGGTCCTGAGTGCTCCCACACCTGCGATCACAGAGAGGTATGTGGACATATTTTCATTTTGTTTGACTTGATGTTTCTTTGGAATTGGAAGTGGAAAATCTGAAATAAACTTTTAAGGTGAAAAATGTGGTGCCTGATAATTACCTTAAGAATATCTACCCTCTGGTTTGTGTACGATACAGAAAGCTCATATGGAAATTCTCCATGTTTATTTTTCTATATACGTGTTCTGGAGTTGCACTCTGCTGCATCCACTAATGTGGACTTGCAGTTTACCTTGTTCTGTATACCAGAACAATAATATCTTAATGAGGTCACAAGAACAGCTGATGTAAGAGTGCACTGACTTCTTGGAAAATGCAGATGCCTTCTGCAGTCACAGTAGGCTTGCTCCTTGTCCGTGTGTCCTGTGTCCCAAGAATTCTGAGGTGCGCTTTTGCAGTTCCCTTTATTATTGGCCCCATTGTGTTGTGTGGTGATGTGATCAGCTGACTCAGCCAGGCTGAAAAATGAACATTTTTTAAAGGATTTTTTTTTTTAGAATGGTGAAACTGCACCCTCAATGCTTCTGAAGATGTTGCATGTAAAACTACTCATGCTCAGAATGCCAGTTTTGTTGACAGGCTTTTAATGCCGTCTCATACCTGATTGCTTTTCATCACCACTGGCACTTTTGTTTGTGGTCACTGCTGTAACCTGGTGTGAGGATGTACCTTTATCCTCTCTTGCTACCTGACCGGATGGTAGCTTTGACACTGGTGTCTTTACCTACTTGCTGTTCCAGCTGGGGAGAAAGTATTCTTATTTATTCCTATCTATTTTATGGTATTGCAGTGAGCTGCTGGACAAAGTGCTACTGCGTTCCAGGCTCTGTTTGTGCAAGAGTGATTCCCTTGGAGACTGAGGATAAGCTTAATAATGACATGCTGTGTTCATCCTTTAGACCAAAATTGTCTCTGTGTGTATATTTACTATTAATGCTGCTAATAGTATTTTACTCTGCAGCTAAAACTGATGTGCACTCTAATGAGGATTTTCTTAAAATTCTTTAAACCCCTGTCACCCTTAATTTTTAATTTTTATGGATCTAACATGTCTTTGATCCAGCAGCCTCAGCTGGCATAAATCATTGACTTGGTGGAGTTACTCTACTTTGGATTAGCTGAAGTTTTAGCTCACTTTATCTGCTTAAATTTTTACAGTTTCTGGTTGCTCATTCTTTTCTCTCCTGCCCACCCTTCCCCTTCCTGTGTTATGTGGCTCTCAAATGCAGTATGAAGCAGCAGAAAAGTTTGTTTACAAATACGGTTGTAAAACTGTCTGAATACTTTGATGTTGCCCTGGAAATGGTTTTGCTTTATTAAAGAGTTTTATCATGACTTTTAAATATCTCTATTGAATTTTATCTATGTTTTTGCTATTTCATTGGCTGTATTTCTTTATAATTATTAGATTAAACCTTATCTTTTTTTTTTTTCTTTTTTCCCTCTTTTCCACAAGCTGGCTGAGAAAGCAGATATATTCTGTTGATCAAACTAGAAGAAATAGGTAAGAAGCTGTCACTTTGTTCACTTTGTTTTTAGTGAGCTTTTGTTGCAGGTTCTAACACAGAATGAAAAGAAACAATTTTTCATCCAAGATTTGAAATATGAGACCCCTGAAAATGGCATTTGCTCTTGCTTTAACAACTTGAATTTTTCCTTTTACTAAACACAACATGCTCATAGCACCCGCTCATGTACGTGCTATAATGAGGAAGCAAATGATGAAAAACAGTTTAGCTTTTAGCCTAGAATTACCCTGCCAGAATGAGGAAAGAGAATGGTCTTCTTCCAGACTTGCTGTAGAGATTCAGCCCACCTGTGCAGGTATTTTAGGTTACTTATTTTATAGAGGTCTTTGCCCTTTCATAGTCTTGTTGGAGCCCAAGAGCTTGGACTGTATAACCTGCCGTGAGCTTTCCTGTGCAACTATGCCACCAGTTCTTCCTTTTTGCTGACTGTGTTTGCATTGGAGCGATTACACTCTAATGTAATCAGAGCAGAAACCAACTTTTAAAAGCTTGTTTGGACATTCTTAACAATGAAGCTGCATAAGCAGAGTTCAACATGGGATGCAAAAGATCAAGGACAGATGTTTCAAGGGATTAGCCTTCCCTTGTTTCAGTCCTGATGGGGCCTGAACATGGCTAGTATGTGTGGTATCTAATTTGAAACTAGTCACAGCAGCAGTGTCAGGTATATCCAGAGATAGCATTGTCCTGGCAATAACATGAATTCTTTCCTGCAGGGATCAGAGCTATGTGGAGAACAGAACAGAATATTAAGAGGATGAGGAGATAACAGACCGTATTAGGGGAGGAGGAAGACTACTGGTATGGCAGGGTAGTACCATATGAAAACGTTGCTTTAACAATGGGAAGCAGAAGATACTCTTGGGTATCCTTGAGGATAGATGGAGAAGGAAGCCAAGTTAATGGTTTGGAATAAGGCAATTTTTTTTTTTTTTCTTCTGAGCAATTGGCCTGGCTACATGGGCTTGTCTCGTTCCCACATATTCTAACAGACCAAAGCCCAAGTATCGCCTCTGACCTGGTGCTTCTCATATGAAAGGAGTCCCATGGCTTGGAGATTTTGCACAGCAAAGGAGACCTTTTTTTCTTTTTTTTTAATGAATTCAGCTGCATACCTCACCTTAGAGTTGCCAGAAATCATGTGACACTGAGGAGAATTTTAACCACTCTTCTTCCATGTCTGTTACTTTACTATGATTTTGCTCTTTGTTTGGAATGTACATTTTATTCTAAGGTGTAATTCAGTGTAGAAAAGTACATGCATTTCCTCTCATTCAGGCCTTTTCCTAAAAGCAAAATAACATGTGCTGTTTCATTGTGTGAACAAGACTGTATTATTGCAGGAAATAACACCATTCTGCAGACAGTCTGTGGCTTTGTGCAGCTGGCTTCAGTGTGAGCTGAAATGCCATTTCAAAACAGTGTTTCCTAAGCTGGTTACAGTGGTGGAGGGGAAAGTACTGTCCTTACTGGATATTGGCTTATACCTCCTGATGTATTTTTAAAAACTGTCCCTGCAATGGGATTTTGTTGGCAGGAATCGTGACGCAAAAGGCAGGATAAAGAAGCTGTGACTGACAGCGTATGTCTGTTGAAGAGGTTTCATTTGTTGCTTTGCTTCATCGCTACAAGGCAGGCTGGTTGGGATCAAGGGGACTTGCACTGTGGAGAGGGCAGTTTTTCATTCTCTTGATAGGTGATTCATGCTTTTAGAAAACTTCAGGAAAGGAGCTGGGACTGAGTTTCATTGTGTTTAGTGTTGCAGTTTCTATGGAGGTTAATTGTGAAGGTTAGGCTTCCAGGCAAGTCCTGTTTGAGTTTTTTCCAGTGGTAATGAAGTCCCAGATCTTTATTTTGGCTTGCACTTTTCTGGCCAGGGGAAATTGCTTGTGCTTGGTATTTAGGGTACAAATGGAGTGCTCCTTCTTGCTCTTAAAAGTAGTGGTTCTGTCCAGAGGTCTGGCGACAAGGCGGAAAGCCAGGAATTTCCTGAGTTCTAATCTGGCTTTGGCATGGACTTTGGCTAAGTTCCTTCTTGCTTTGCCTCTTTCCATCTCTACACAATGGAGGTGAGAATATGTCAAAGGGTAGGTGCTTGTATGGCTAGAAGCATTACTTTTGTCTAGGTCTTAACTGGGTTTGGTGCTTTCAAGTGACTCTGTTCTGACCGTGTTTGCTGGAGTTAATGGTTTATGAATTGCACTGTAGATCAAGACAGGGTACATTAGCCTTGTTTTCTCGGATACTGTTGGTGTTGCATTAATGTACTGTGGGCAGTGTCAGTGGGATGCACAGGTGTTGTGCCTGTGTTCTCTTGACACTTCCCTGCTTCCTTTTTCTGCTGTGGATTCCCCTTATTTTCCATTTTAGGACTTGCCCTGTGCCCTTCATGTGTTCCACTGTAATGCTGTGTTTTTTTCATTGAGACCTCACATCAGTACCTACCTAGAATACCCAGAATTTGAGACTCTGTCCTAGAACATGTAGCCTAATTTCCATACTTTGCTATCCAAAGACAAGTTGAACAGCAGGTGACTGAAATGGGGCTACAGAAGACAGCTGAGTTGATGTAGCGCCTGGGTGCTGCTGAACGGATTAAATCTCTTTCTTTCCTTTTCCTCTACCATCTCTCTATGCTGCTAGCAAGGCACTCCAGCCCCTTTTCTTATTCTGGCTGTGATGCTGATCTGAGCATGAGATGAGCTGAGCGACCTCATGAAGCCATTGGAAAACTTGTTCCACCTTTCTTTTGGCCACATAGTTTTCTGCTCACCTAGCAAGTTGAATCAGGTTAGTGGGAGGTTTGATGAGCATCATAGCTGGCCTGTAGAAACAGTGGGACCATAGCAAGAAGAAAATGGAGTGGTGCACAAGCAGAGGAGTTGAGGTTGCTTCTTGTGACAGCAGTGAGCTGTTAGATGGGCTCACCTGTACCTGTGGCACTTTTAAAGCATTTCAACACACAGCTTCTTTAGAATTCACCGCTCTCTCTGCTCATACGGGAGTTAAAGTAGCGTTCCTCTACCTCCTGTTTCCATTCTGATGATAAGTATAGTAAATATTGTGAGCTGCTGTGAGCTTGCAGTGAAGGATGCTATGGCAGTGGCACCTAGGACACTGGAATAAAAACGGAGGTTGATGAGAAAACTGGAAGATGTGAAGGAAATTGAGGTTTCTGAAATAAGCTATTCACAGGTTTGTTTCTAACACAATCTACCTTCAATAAAAGAAGTTTGATGTATACATCATCTATGATTTGATGTACAAAAGTATGTGTGGCCAAAAAGCTATTAATAAATATAAGTATTGCTGAAATACTTTATGTATGTAAGCACTGTATTGCTTAACATGTGAAATAACTATGTTTATTTGGAAGGTCTTGCCGTTACCTAGAAAACTTTGTTATTTGAAGTGTTGCTGGTATGTCACTGGACATTCTGAACTCTGTAGAAAGTGTCAGCAGGTTCCTGTAAATGGCCCTGGAAAGCAGTCCTGTCTGGGAAGACCTGCTTGTGAGAAGACTCACAAGGTCGTGTTGCAGAAGGGCAGAGTCTGCTGCTGTGAATCAGTTTTACCATCCAAATGAATAACAGCTGGAGCGAGATAAGCCCTACTCAAAATGTTTGAATACTCACATGTGTGTTGATAGAAAATATATTAGTAGCTGACTAGATACAGCAGAACTGTGGAGCTTTTGCTATCTTTTTGTTCATTCTTTTTTTCCCAGTATCAGTCTCAGAGAGATGAAGACTGTGCTTCCCCAAGTAAACTTCAAAGTGAGCAGCATGAAGTTCTTGAAGGATAAATTTGCGGTAATTACCTGATAACTTTTTTTCTGTTTGATATTATCTGATAGATGTTATTTATTTTCAGGATGCTGCCTGTATGTTTGGTTCTTATCATATGCAGTTTAAATAAATTATATTGGTTAATTTATTGGCTTGGCTTTCCCTGTAGCTAAGGCCATAAGAAGACATAAATGTTCTTTCTTTTCACTGTGCTGTTGACCTAAGCCAGAAGTGGGTTTTGAGCTCCAGTTCTGATACTGTGCAAGTGCATAGGAAACTGATTTACATTTAAGATAAAATTCTTTTATAAGTAAAAGATTTTTTTTTTCTCAAGTAATACCCAGTCCAACTTCAGATAATATAATAATTTCTAATATAATAACTTATGAAGGTAATTTCCATTCACACAGGAATTATAAATATCCCCACCTTTTCCTTCTTTCTATCTCTCCACCCTTAAAACATACACTCTTGCTTCTGTTGCTCCAGCTAACAAAGTCTAAATGAGGCACTGCTTCACATGCAGTAATGTAGTGGAAACGGTCAGGGTACAAAATGCAAAGCTAAAGATGTGCACTTTGTCACAAACCAAGAATCTGTTTACCTGCTTATATTCTTAAAAACAAACAAACAAACAAAAACCCAAGGGGTTAAAGCAAAGGAAGTTGGAGTAGAACAGAATATGTGAGAGAGGGGCAGCTGGAGTAAAAGTAATGTGTTTGCTGTGCAAGTGCAGTTCAGGGAATTCTAAATCCACTGTGTGCTGCTTTCTATTGTAGGAAATAGGTGCTCACAAGGAAGAGCTTAGTTTTGAACAATTTCATCTGTTCTACAAGAAAATCATGTTTGAACAACAGAAATCGGTAAGCTTTTTCATAAGCAGTCTTCATACTGTTAAACTGCTCGGAATAAAGAGTGAATGCCAATTATTTTATCGTTTCTGTTTGTTATTAATTTTCTTTCTTCCCCTTCTTGTAACAGAAAAAGGATATAGTACTATACTTGATGTGGAGATGTTACCATCAGCAATTGGCTTCGGAAGATGAATGAGTCATTCATATTGCTTCTTGTGTGGTATTGGTAGAGATATGCACAGATGTAATGGGTTTCTAGGAAGATTTTTTTTTTCTTCTGAGTTTGTTCAGGATGTAAAATGTCTTATTATTAGGCTTGGCTGATGTCCTTACTGATAGGAGTAAGGATTTTCCATACTTGTAGTAATCTTTTCTTGCTAAGAACATCCTGTAAATCATGGGGATGTATACTGAGCATCAGATAATAGCTATTGTTCTCATCGTCTATCATGTTTGGAGGTTACTGATGGTGAGTCCATTACAAGACACTCATCAGACAGTCCTTGGGAGATGCAGTGGAATTACATTTTAGCTAATTCGTATGGGCAACTGCCTGACTACTGCTTCCATATATTAATTTCACAGATTCATAAAGCTGGTGGAAACTGCATATATTTAGTGACTCTGAAAGTTCTGAGCCTTTTAAATCTGTGTGAAGTTATGTAATACGAAATGCTTGCAAAAATGTCTTTGATGACATATGCTTATTGTTGATTCAACTTGCAGTTGCTGAAACAGAAGCTTCGATAATCAAAGGCAGTGCTGTTTCAGCAGTAGAACTTTCTTGTGCTGATTAAAAGTGATGCTGAAGTTATTGTGAAGTAATAAAGAATATCTGTTTAGTGATGGGGTTTTAGCTGTGGTCATGAAAGTCTAGTTAATTAGCTTGAGCAGAGGGCTCAAGAAAAAAACATAGAGTAAGGAGGCTTTCTGACTTCCTTAAACTCTTGTTATCGCTCCTTGTGGATCATTTCAGAGAAACTCCTCTTTGCTCAACAACTGCTTTGGGTCAGCTGATAAGTTTCCTGTGATCTGTAACTATGCTGTGCCAAGCTGGAAGCAATTTAGATTTTATATTCACATGAATAAATGTGATGGATGACATCATTTATTCTGGGATATCAAACAAAAATAAAAGCTCCCCGGAAACTTGACTGATTATGTGTATAAGGTGCCTTCTCAATAGCGAGCTGTTTGCTTGAGAATTGTGTGTTTACACTGAAAGGCCTGAAGTGCAGTTGGCAGCCTTGGCAGTATGTTTTTTCTTAGGCGTTTAATTCAAAATGTGTCTTGCCAACTTGTATGCCGCTTCTCTAGAGCAGACAGGCATATATTTCCCCTCCCCAAACCAATGGACATGATTAGATGGAATTAAAAAAATTGAATATTCTTTTATTATTTATCCTTTTCTCTGTTTTTGTCTTTTTTTGTTTGTTTGTTTGTTTGTTTTAAGATTCTTGATGAATTCAAAAAGGATTCTTCTGTGTTCATTCTTGGGTGAGACTCTTCGTTTGTTTTATTTTTCCATATTTCCATATGGTTGTAGTGCTGCAGGATTGGTTTTTAATTACTTCATTGTGGTTTTGTTTCTGATGTTTTAGTGAGTCAGAAGAAATGTTACATCTTTTAGCATTCAGAAAGTATGAACTTATCATGGAAATAAGTCCTGAGTATAACTTGATAAATGTTTTTTACTTTCTGACTATAAAAAATGGTATGGACTTAAACAAGCAAATTTGCCTATCTCTTTTTACCAAAAGCTGAACAGAACTGTGGAAGGACAATTTGATGGAGGAATTTTAACTTCAGTTTGGAAAGTGGTGTGATGCACAGGCTTTGCCTAGACTTGAGCACAATGCTGATTGTAACAGTTTCTGCATCTTTCACTTGGTGGACTGGAAAATTTAAGTAAGATGTGAAAACAACAATGTGAAAAAGAAGGTCACAGGCATTGCGAGCATTTTGACTCTGAATTAAACCAGTTTATCTTGGTTTTGAGTATTTCATTAACAGATTAAGTAAGATTAAGGAAGCTACGCAGTATATTCAGAGCAAATTTAAAAGTATTTGCTTAGCCCACGGTCACGTCATATGAATTAAAGTTTGTGAGACTGCTTAAAAGCACAGATTTATCAAGGATGGGTAGGTTAGAAATCCCTTATTGGTACCAGATGATGTGCTATTTGTGACCTACAAAAGGGAGAGCAGTTGTGTCACTTTTTCTTGGTGCAGCTGCATCTCGCCTCATTCTTCAGGAGTTTTTGATCTATCACAGTAGATCATCTGAATAATACTTGGAAGGAAGGAGGTATTTGTGGAAGTGTGGCTCTGATAATTTAAAAGAACAGTGTCTCCATATGCATCAACTAAACAACACCCCTGTCAAGTGAATGCTGCTCTTTTGCTACACAGCAGTGAGCACATATTTGGTGCTTTTCCCAATGAATCACTATCAAATGTGCGTCAGGAATCCAGGAGGCTTTATTTAAAGGCTTAAAAACCCCAGTAGTTAAGTAATACACTATTATGAGCCTAATCTAAATTCCACTGAAGTTATAAAAAATTTCTTGGTCATGGCAGCACATTTATACTATAAAACCAAGATGAAAATCCATGTTATTTACTGCTATAACATCTGATGACACTTGTTCTCATTTCTTTAGCTTTACTTTATCTTTTTTTTTTTTTTTTTAGAAATACTGACCGTCCAGATGCTTCAGCAGTTCATCTCCATGACTTTCAGAGATTCCTGCTACATGAGCAGCAGGTGAGAAGGTTGCAGAAATTCTGAGTTCTTTTTCCTGAGGTTATCTCTCAGTATTCTGTGCTCATTAAAAGAAATGCAGTGTGTCATAGAATATGATGATGTCAACTGTGATACTGGGCCTTGGAAAGATTTCTCCTTCTCTGTTGCCATTGATGTTCACAAGAACTATTATTTTTCATCTATATAAAGGCTCTGAAGGTGCCCCAGAGAACGAGAGGGAGGACAAAGTAAATAAGATTTTAATGGGTCTCTATTTAGTCACATAGATAAACAGAGAAGGTTAGAAATAAAAACTAGATGTATGTCAAAGACAATAGCCTGGCCTAGTTACAGCTGTCATCATAGGTACATCTGAGGTACTGTCTTGGCCATGGCCCCATTTCAGCAGCTCTTAAAAAGCTGAGCTTACTGCCTGCATTGGAGTCAAAGGTAATTTTCTATTGAATGGACCCAGTTTGGTGTTCCATACCAGCAAGCAGAGAAGGATAGAGGCAGCAATTGGAACCATGTCTTCAGGTCTTCTATATCATTATTTAGCACAGACAGCATGGAGAAAAAACTGTGATATTTGCTAGACATTGCTGAGATCCAGTTTGCAAATATGATTGAAAAGTGAGACTGACACTTCCTGTTTAAGCTGGGTAGTTTATATTTATCCCTATTTCACTATTAAAAGGATGTTCAGACTGCACTTAGAAATGAGAGAGATTATAGTTAGGGTGTATCTTTCAAGGAGGCCACTTTTTTTGCATGTGTGTGCATGCATATTGTGTACATATGTAGTATGTATCTTGTGGGTCTCCAATCTATATTAAGATCCTTAGATGGAGATCTTTTTCCCCCTTAGACATCATAGAGGAGACTAATAAGAGATGTGGGTACAATAAATCTACTGACATAAACCAGACAGATGAAAGAAAAGTAAATCACATCTGTAGGTGTCTCTGTTCTTTATTTGATTTTATACAAAATAACACCTCTTCTAAAGTTCTTTTTCTGCTGTATTTTTATCTGAAGGAATCTTGGGCACAAGATCTCACTAAAGTCCGAGAAAGAATGACAAAGTTTATCGATGACACTATGAGAGAAACTGCTGAACCGTTTCTCTTTGTTGATGAGGTAAGATAATGATGCTTCCTAATAGTTCTTCATAGACTTTGTTTCCATCAATACTAGTTTCTAGTTTGTTAATTGAATGGCAGATCCTCTAGTCTCCTCTTGCTACAATACTGGCTTTCTTTTAGTCTTGTATGGTAAAAATATTTATGTTCAATCTCCTTCTTTTTATTGTAGTTCCTCACTTACCTTTTTGCAAAAGAAAATAGTATTTGGGATGAGAAATATGATTCAATAGATGCACAGGACATGAATAATCCTTTGTCCCACTACTGGATTTCTTCCTCTCATAACACGTAAGTTAACAAAAATCCCATTGTCTGTTCCTGTTCAAACAGACGTAGCATGTGTTAGGGGTAAGTAATACTTCAAAATTAGGGTAGTAATATACTGCATGGATGTGTGAAATCTTCCCAAAGTGTGATGTAAATATGGCAAGTACAGTTTGTGGGACTCCTTTCCCCTCTTCTCATAAGAGGTATCAAGATAAAACTGAGCTTAGCTGCCAGAAAACTCAAACCCTGAATCCTGTTACAAAACCAAAAAGAAGTCTTAATTTGAAACTGTTCCAGCTCCTTTACAGTTTATAATTACAGTTATAGAAGGAGCTTCCATCACCAACAGCCTTGTTGAGCTAGTGCCAGCATTAATTCTACCGAACATAATACTGCCATAAGGACCCCAATTGTCCTGTGGGAAAATCCCATACTGTTAGTGTGATCTGGGCAGGGGATTTGTGGCCCTGGGAAAAGTGGCAGTGATGTGTACTGTTGATAGATACTTTGACAGTTCATAGTGTCACAAAGTGGAAAAGATCTGGTCCTGAGCAGGAGAGGAGCATGGACACCTTAACTTGGCACTTCTACTGAACAGGACTTGTCTATTTGTGGTCGTTGCCTGGATGACAAGGATTAGAGCAGACAGAGGTGCCTGAGGCAGAGGAAGAGTACAATTTGCTATTCTGCTCTTTATTATTTTGAGTTTATTTTACAGCCAGAGTTTTTAAGCTTTGGGGACTGTATTTTTGTTGTTACTGATTTTTAGAACTTTATGCTTAGTAACTTAGCTGCTGGTTTCTGTAGTTTGTGTCCAAGGTGTCCAGCTTTTTTCTTTGACAATGTGTGGTATGCAAGCTCTTTAGCTGCATGCAAACCTGTGTGATGATGAGCTTGAATGGCCTTCAAATGAAGGGGATTTGCCCATCTAGCATTGTAACGAAAAGAAAGAAGGTGTAAAGAGGGGGAGAAGAGCAAATAAAATATTGCAGGGAATGAAATAAAGTGGATATGGATGTAGTTTATAGGTGTATTTTGAAGTATATGATATGGTATCACTCTAAGTACCCTCCACACCCCTCCAACTGATTATGCCTCAGCACGATGCGGCTTGGTTATGTTTCAAAGATCATGATTTGCTGTCCAGAAATGTGTCAGTGAGAGTTGGTTGGTGTTTTAAAAAAATTTTTTTTAAAATATCACCATGCATTCTCTGTGGTGGGAGAAAAAATGTTGCCCAGGGAGTGAATAGGAAATGATTGAAACTGACTACCTGTCTTTTACTATTTCTTTTTAATCCTTAGATATCTGACGGGAGACCAGCTTCGAAGTGAATCCTCCACAGAAGCTTACATCAGGTGCCTTAGAATGGGATGTCGATGTATTGAGTGTGAGTAAAGAGTTTAAGTGGTTTGTAGCATGCTGTCCATATAAGTAAAGTTTCCCATGTTTACCAAGAAAGAAAAAAGAACCAAAATCGGGAACTAGTTTGTTTTCTGAAGTTGGAGTTAGTCATATAAAAAACACTGATTCCCTAAATTATTTTTCTTATGCCTCACTTGCTCTCATTCTTATCCCCTCAGAGTTTTAAGAAGGTCTTTCTAAATTTCATATCACCATACACCAGAAATTCAGTCTTGGATCTACTATATGAATGCATAGGCTTTAAACCGGGGGGTAGATAGATAATTTATTTGCCTTCATTGTAATACAGACAAGCCTAAAGCACAGAGGTTTTTGTAATTTGGTGCCGTTTGTCATTGTGCTTGTAAATCAGTTGATATCTTGATGCATTTCTTTTCCACTGACTGTGTATGCATATTCATTCCTGTGCTTGTGTGCCTTATTGAAAAGTTTTACTTCATTTTCATCTTACCTCACAAGTTACTTTGTAAAACTGGTTGCTGCTGCGTGTTGAATTTTGCTCATGCAAAATGTATCTCAGATTAGAGTTTGAGGGTTAAAATCAACAAAAGAGAAAAGCTGTTAGCTTACTACTTGTTGAAGTGTATTTATGCCTGGAAAATGATTGTAAACTAGTAGGCTGACAATTTATTTCCAGATCCCCACATGATAATTCTCTGGGGAAATTTTATATTACATTTTATTTATATTTTTCTTAAGTGAACTTAATTTCCTCTGTGAGAGATACAAATTAATCTAATAGAATATTTTATTAGAACATGAAAGTCTATGACTCTGTATGTGGAATACTGAAGATTTGGAGGTATTCTTTCTATTAGAGTTACTTAAATAACTGCCTGCTCTCCTCCTTTTTCCACTACTTATCTTTCCTAGTGGATTGCTGGGATGGTCCTGACGGGAAACCCATTATTTACCATGGATGGACACGGACAACAAAGATCAAATTTGATGATGTAGTACAGGCAATCAAAGATCACGCCTTTGTTACATCTCAGTAAGCTCTGGTTTATTTTCCTTAAGCCTGTTTTCATATGCTTAGACCTTCCTGAACTTGTTTTCTCTGTAATCTAGAGCAAAATGGAATAGGGAAATGATGACATTCCAATAGCCTTCATTATTACTAAATGTGGGTCTTCAATAGATTCAGTTTTGAGGAAGTCCCATTATATAACATTTTGCTGTTGAGTACCCTAAAGCTGTTCCCATCTCCTTGCTTGGGTTTTCTTTTATTAAATTGATGGTGAAACTTCAAATCATGAATATTATGTCTTAATTTGTTAAAAAAAAAGAAAAAGGAAAAAAACCACTACAAGTGACAAGCACTATGTCTAGCAGGCGATTTCATGGTGTAGGGAAGGTTTTAGCTGGGAAGATAAAGAATTCGTAGCATGCCTTCTGAACGGATAACGTGTTTAAATCAGTGTCTGTTCTTTGCCCTTCTATAACTTGTGCTAAGATGTCTTAACATGAAAAATATTGCCCCAGAATTGGAAGAGATACAGCTGTCAGTGTCCTGTTTTTCCACTTTACCAGATGGACATCAAGAAGGGTTATTTTCTCATGTGGGACAGTGTCTGCACAGACATACTGCATTAATGACCACCATAATATATGATACACTATGGTTTCAGACCATCAGTACCATGAATGCACTGTGATGCTTTCCCTGCATTCATAAGAGGATAGGCTACCCAGAAGGAATATCAAAAGTATTTCCTGGATATGAAGGGACAAAATTAGAAAAGCCAAAGCTGTCATCTGGAGATGAGATTGCCGAGGGATGTGAAGGACAGCAAGAAAGACTGTAGCAGGTACAATTGCAACAAAAGGAAGATGAAAAAAAAATTGAGCCTGCTGCTGAGTTGGACAGGAGACTTAGTGACTGGAGAAGGTGGAAGTATTCAACGCTTTCTGTGCCTTAGTTTTCAATATTGGGGCTGGAGCACATGATATCCAAGGCAAAGCTCACAGAACAGTTTGTTTAGCTTCAAGATGATGTTAATGAGGGAGTCTTGTTGCTGTCTTCCAGTACGTAGTGGATGATTATCAAGAAGATGGAGCCAGACTCTTCCCAAAGTGCATTTGAAGGAAAACAGACACAATTTTGAGGAGAGGAAAAGCAAACTTTAACATAACTGTGCCCAAAGAGCTTAGAAAGTATCTGTGTCCTTGCAGATATACAAATCTTGGCTAGACAGGGCTCTGAGCAACCTGATCTACCCTAGGAAATGGGCCTTCCTAAAGAAGAGGCTCAGACTAGATGGCCTGCAGAGGTCCCATCTCACCTTAGCAATTCTAGAATTGCACATCTGTTACTATCTGTTGTGTGCCTATCTATTCCTTTTGTTGTCTTGTTTGCTTTAAGTTTTTTCTTTCATCTGGCAGGGGTGAGGGAGGGTTCTTTTTTCCTTGTCTTGCCAGTTGTAGCAAAAAGAAATTGTTTTCATTCACCTTTGTTTGCTCGATCAAAGATACCCCGTCATTCTGTCAATTGAAGAGCACTGTAGTGTGGAGCAGCAGAGATACATGGCCAAAGTGTTCAAGGAGGTATTTGGGGATCAGCTTTTAATGAAGCCTATTGAAGCCAGTGCAGATCAGCTACCATCACCAACCCAGCTGAAAGAAAAAATCATCATCAAGGTAGGCTTTCTTTGTGTGCTTGGAGGTAAAACAGGAGCAGGAACCAGAAATACTCTTGGTTTCACAGCTTAGCTGTCAGCTTCTGTTGAAAGACAAGAAAGCCCATGCTTGAAGCAAGTACTGGTAACATTTTGCAGTGTTATATGGAGTTCTGTAAAAATATGTATTAGAGTACTTGACATTGGTTTTCTTTGCAATAAGTATTACTAGTTCAAGTGCCGGATCAAATGTCAGCTCTTTTCTAAAGGTCTTCCAGCTCCTTGAAATGTCACTCCTAAATTTCAGGAAGGGTTCACTCCTGCAGATGCTCACCACAGACTTCTTACACCATGTGGCCTGCTTAAAAATGATAAAAGTATGTTCTTTGACAGAAGGCTAGATTAGTGTTACTAACTTTTCTTTTAAGGAATGCTTTTCATTCAAGTGAAACCCAAAGCACTTGCAGACTGCACACTTAAGTTGTCGGGATTACTTGGAAACTTCAAAAATGAGTGGGTGTTCACTAACTCAACGTGATCTAAAGATGCAACTTAGTGAGCCACTTGTGAAACACAGAGGCTTTCCTATTAGAAGGCAGTCACTGTTAAGAGTGTCTTACCTTCTGGGTAGGTACTGTTGTGCGACAGCATGAGGCAGATAATTAGTTCAACACTTATCAGACTGAAATGCAGTATAACTTCCAAAGGTGAAATTACATGGAGAATCTGAGGCCTACTCATGGCCTCTGTAGTAAAATTACTGTTGTCCATGCTTCAATTTTCCAGCCCTTGTACAGTACTGCATCCTATGAATTAAACTTCTGAATAGAAGAAATAATGGTAGATAGAAATAAGCTCTTGAATGTAAGACCAGAAATAATAGCATCACACTATAAGGTGCAGAAAGTTCTGTGCTTAAGTTTTGATCTTTTAATTTATTTATTTTTTCCTCCAAACTGTCTGTTGTTACCTTGCAGAGCATAGAGGGGAGTTGCATACACACACAGGTATGACAGAACTGATTTAAAGGGAATTCAAACTACTGTGAGCCTGCACCTATCACTCTGTCCTGTCTAAAACAGCATTAAAGAGTCTTTAAATAGTTCAGCACCTGCCAGTCAGCTGGTTGTGTTAATTCGGCTTTTGTTTGGAAAATGTTGTCAGTAAACAGTCAGGGGCAACTCCTACCTCAGAGGCCTGTGGGACTTTTCAGATAAGGCTGTCAAATTGAAATCTACCTACAGCAGGTTATGCAGGACTGGATGTAGTTGAGAAGTACTAGACACGAGACAATCCCATTATTAACTGCAGTTAAGTATGTGATGCTGCTCTTAGCCCCTTGAGCCGCTGTTTTTGTGAGCACTCTCAAAAAAGTAGAACCTACTCCCTCTTTCATAAATATTTTCCCTTCTGCTCATTTTTCTTGTAGAAGAGTGTGGGGTTTTTGTTTATTATGTCCTGCTCTCTGCAGAGAGATTCTTGATTTGTCCTTATTTCTTGGTATGTGTCACTTCATTATTTCTGTCCTCTATCAGATGGTGACCTCTTACCAGTCTAGCTATTTCTTCCTTGCTTGAATGATACCGCTACTAAATTTTCAACCTTTGTTGTGACATTTAAATGTTAAAGAAAGAAATTCCATCCCTCTTGCATAAAGCTGTTGTTATGGTAATGACAGAAGAAGACTGCAACAGAGAGAAACATTTCCAGTATGCTGAGTGTGCTGGAATATTATGACCAATTTTATATGTGGTTCTACATGAATGTATGAATATGGTGGTTTTTCTGTTTTGTTTTTAAGCACAAAAAGCTGGGGCCAAAGGGAGACATTGATGTGAACTTGGAAGACAAGAAAGAAGAAAAAAATCAACAAGGAGAACTTTACATGTGGGACACAATAGAACAGGTATAATTTTTGCAATGTTTGCTACAGTTTATTATTAGGTTGTGTAATGCTTGACATTTACATACATTTTCTCAATATTTTTGTATGTAATGTCAGTTGAACAGATGTGAATGAGGAGAACAAAGTGTGGTGTTTATTGTTATACCTTATTTTGAAATTGTGGTTAGTGAGTTGCCCTCCATCTTGTTAATGGCTTTAATATCTCCCAACGTTTAGAAATGGACTCGGCACTACTGTGCTATTGCTGATGAAAAGCTTTCATTCAGTGATGATATAGAACAAGCTGCTGATGAAGATTCATCAAAGGTGATGGCTTTTTTTTTGTTTTTTAAGCGTGTTCTTTTTTTCTCTCAGATGCATATTTTTTTTATGACAGTGTTGGAATTGTAGAGGATCTTTGTCAGGCAACAAGTCTTATCTGGATAGAAAAAATAAAAAGGTTCTTTGCCAAGCTGCTCCAGTTAATCCTGCTTTTAATAAAACAACTTTTTCCCTTGGCTAATCGAGGGCTTGCAAAGAGAGCACAAAGACAATGAAATACCATTTTGGTGCTTAAATGCTAATGCTGCTGCGTGAATTGACAAATTCTTTATATGCCATTGGTTAACTATTGCTATTCTCAAGCTAGACAGTACAATGAGCTACAGTTTGTTGTGTTAGCTGCACAGCATACCTCTTTTGCCAAGTTTTTGTCACAGGTGAGCATGTGTTACTTGGCTGTTGTGCATGGTAAAGCAGAACAGGAGTGTGAGCTGTAATAGCAGTGATGTTCAGCGTGGTTTCCTCTTCTGACCTTTTGGGTTTCCATGCATGCTTTGCTGTTGTTAACTTGTATGTGCATGATTCGGACATCTCTCTGTGCATGCAGAACATTTTATCTATTCACATAGATGTTAAGGTCTGTAAAATAATCAATGTGTAAGGAAGAACAAAGATGAATCCTGGAAAAAGCTAATTAGAAACTCTGTGAATTAGCAGTAGGGTGTTTTACCTTGTAAATAATAATTGGTGTTTGCATTGCTGCATTCTTTCATTTTCTGTTGATTACATGCTGGATAAGGTTGAAGTTGATCAGTGCTCCAAAGAAATGGCTTGACTGGGGAATAGATTAAAGAGTGACTATAAAGATGATTGGCTTGTTTGTGGTAGGAGAGTTCAGTGCTAGGAAGAGCTGAAATCCTGAAATAGTAGTTTGTTCTGTTAATAACAAATATTTTGTTTCAAAATCCTAAACTTAGAAAGGCACTATAAAAACTCTTATTTTCTGGTCTAGGAGGTTAAACGCACTGAACTGCACTTAAAAGAGAAATGGTTCCATGGGAAAATGAAAGAGGGGAGAACAACTGCTGAGAAACTGCTCCAGGAATATTGTGCCGAAATGGGTGGCAAGGATGGGACATTCCTCGTTAGGGAAAGTGAGGCTTTCCCTAATGATTGCACCTTGTCATTCTGGTATAGTGATTGTCATAAAAATTTTATGTGGCTTTTGTTTGTTTTATGGCATTGCACAAATATGTGTGTATTTTTCTAGTATGCATTTATAGCTGAGAGGAAATAGGAGTTTCTTATAATTACTAGAATGTTATTGATGGGACTACTTTCTGAATTAAACCTCAGTGTCGCATAGTGTATTTTGGCAGAATAGTCTTTATTTTAAGTGTTATAGTTGTCAAGAGAGGACTGACTGGTTTGATTTGCACACCCTCGCCCCCTGGCCCCCAACTTTTCTTGTGCTCTGATAGAACATGGGTTGTGTTGTTTCCTCGATGAGTGGGCCAAAATTTCATCTTTTAATATAAAGAAAAATTCCTGGTACCTGTACTCAAGAGCTAGTCTCATGAGTGTACCTTTATTAGCAAAGACTGACCTTTTTAATGAAAGGATCCTCTAAGAGGGAAAAATAACAAAGAATTCTAGAGAGGGATTGTTTGGTTTTGGTAGTCTGTTGGTTTGGTTTTTGTTTTTTTCTATTGGTTGGGATACTGAGGAATAGCATATCAGATGGATTTCTTACCCAGAGAGCTGTCAGCACAAATTTTGCATGGAATAAACGCATGTCAGATTTTAAACCATTGTGGGCTGAAGAATATTCTTTTCAGTCCTGTAATCTTTACTTGTCAGGATGCTTTTTGCTGTTCTTACTTTGGTTGTTTTATGAGATGATACAGTTTTTTATGTCTTTGCAAGCTCACCAAATAGTTGACCAGGAATGGGAGAGGAAACGCTTCAAAAGCAGCAAACCAGTTATAAAACCTTTCTTATGCCACTCTTGATTTCTTCAGGAGGTCAGGTAGAGTCCAGCACTGCCGGATCCGTTCTTCAAGTGACGGGGACACTGTGAAATACTACCTGACAGACAACCTCACTTTTTATAGCATCTATGATCTCATTCAACACTACAAGGAGGTCCACTTGCGATGTGCTGAATTTGAGCTGCGTCTGACTGATGCTGTGCCTAATCCCTGCCCTCATGAGACTAAAGAGTACGTACAGCAGAAGGCAAGCACTAGTGTTGTTATGTCAGCATCCTTTGCATTGTTTTGCATGGTCTTGGATTTTTGCATAGAAAATTCCCTGGATTCAGGAGCACACCTGAGCATTGCTTATACACGTGTCATAGGAATGGGCTTTCCTGAAAGATGCTGAGTAAGATCAGTGACTTTGTGAGAACCTGGTGCGGCAGAGAGCAGTCACTGGAAAGCAATCTACTGGCAGCAAGTAGGAAAATCAGCAAGAGCTGTGATGCTGTGGAAGTGCGCCAGTTCCTCCTTTCTCTTCTCAGTATTTCACAACATCCAGTGGGTTGGATTAGATATTTAGTAGTTGGCTGGGATCTGTCAACTAAGTGGTCGTGGTCTGCGCCATCTGGAAACTATTAGGTGGGAAGTGAGCCCAAACAGTTCTGTTTTCCTAATCCCGCCCTCCACCTCACCCCTGTCAGAGCTGGTTAGTCTGACTTCGCCCCATGCTGGTTGGAAGGAGTATAGCTTGGCGTTTATTTCCAGCTGGTGTTTGCCTGATGTAGATCTTGGCTCCAGTTTGCTGGCAGAACATTGGAACAGCTGTCCTTTGTTCTGTTTTCTTTGAGAAAAAGTAAATTGTCCTTGCCTGTGAAATACTGATCTGTGACTTTCAGCTTCTTTTCTTGCCCCTCCCTGGAGTCTGGGTGTCACTCGCCACCTGTAGACAACTTCGGCAGCCAGTGAGAGGGGAGAATAGAGTTTAAGGGTTAGGCTTTCTTGCTCTTCTGTGTAAGACGGAGATGAACAGTCAGTATAAGGTGGACATGTACTGCCACAAGCTCACTGAAGGCACATTAGATCCAAGGCAGGTCCATCCCTACAGTGAAAGATAAAAACAAGTTCTTAATAAAATAATTCAAATGCCTGGTGTTTTTATTTTGTCTGTTGGAGCTTTTCCTTAAATTTGCTATGTCAAAACTGAATAAACTACTGAAAACTGAATGGCAGACTAAAAGCAGGACCCAGTGCCTCTGTTTCAGGAAGAAATGCAGATTTATGTTTTATGATTTCAGACAGACAAGGTGTTTGATATATTCTTAATGCTTTCATCCAAAATAAGCTGCTGTGTTACAATGTTCTGTAATAAGCTGCTGTCATAGATGGGGAAAAATCTAATGCATATTTTTTCTTGTAATGCTTGAAATGTTATTGTTAATAATGCTGCCAATTACTCTGACTGAATGACATTTGACAAGCTTTGTAATCCTTTGTCCATTTTGATTTTTAACTGTTGTAGTTGGTACTATAGCAACTTGAGTCGTGGAGAGGCAGAAGACATGCTGATGCGAATTCCTCGAGACGGAGCCTTTCTGATTAGAAAGAGAGATGAGCCAGATTCATTTGCCATGACTTTCAGGTAAGACAAGACAGCTATAACTACACTACCTAGAGGTCCAACAATTATTTAAAAAATACTGTGGTCATTTTAGAGTCACAAAATTCTTGCTTTCAAATTTTGAGTAATCAGCATAGTTGGTTTGTGCAGCAGAACCATGTATGAGAATGTGTACAAGAGTAATTTGTGACTGGAATAAACTTTTATGCTGTTCTAAAGAATATTTAGGCACTGACTGTCCCTTTCTTCCCATACAGAAGTATGCATGGCCCTTTCTTACTTTCTCGATGCTCCTCACTACAGGGTGTTATTTTTAAGTTCTCTTTGGTGCTCATTCAGCAGTGATTCTAGGTCCTTATGCCCTGGAAATCCTGCCCTGTTGTATAACTGACTGTAATGAAATGTCAAAATGAAATTGTCGGCTTTTCTTGCTAGGGAAAATGTTTTTGAAACTGTGGTTATTGCAACAACATAAATAAAATGTAAGGAATTGTGGTGTTCTCCATTGTACCTTCAAAGCAAATTGCGTTTCCCTGAAAATATGTATTTATGCAAATTGCTTTAGAGAAACAAATACTTGTTTTCCTCTTATTTACATGCCTTGCTGTGTATTGAAAATGTCCACAATTCCCTAGTGCTCTGCATACTTTGGGTTGAAACTCTCTGCTGTTACCAAGGTGGATATTGAAGTAACTTGAGCTGCAGCATCTCTATTTCACAGGGAGGGGTAGGGAAGGGAAATTTTATCTAAGCAAAACTATGGATTTGTCCCAAGGCCCTGTACGTTGTGAAAAAGTGAGAATGTCTTTTTGTGAATTTAATCAAGCGACGGGAATGCAGCTTGAATAAAGGAGGCTTTGGAAGAGGGAGAAATTATTTCACAAGATTAAGATACACAGAGCAGTTTTGGTCCAGTCTACAGCACTGGTGCTCTCACTGCAAGTACCAGTACCTTTTACAGCACCCGCGCTTGTTTCACAGAGCGGAGGGGAAGGTGAAGCATTTCCGAATTCAGCAAGAAGGTCGCCATTTTGTGCTTGGAACCTCGGCCTACTTTGAGAGTTTAGTGGAGCTGGTAACATATTATGAGAAGCATCCACTGTACAGAAAAATGAAATTGCGTTACCCAGTGACTGAGGAGCTGCTGGAGCGCTACAGCACGGTAAGTCAGGGTGTTTGTACCAGTGCCTGTTGCTGTAGTGGATGAAGCCCCAGCTTGGGGTGCTGAGTTTGATTCTGGCTGTGGTAGATGCCTTTTGTGGGAGGCTAAGCAGGTAGTTTTCTTATCTGTGAAACTGATGGTGAGGCCCCTAGTGACTGGAAGAAAGGAGACGTCACACCAATTTTTAAAAATGGTAGAAAGGAAGACCCTGGGAACTACCGACCTGTCAGCCTTACCTCTGTGCCTGGGAAGATCATGGAACAGATCCTCCTAGAAGATACGCTAAAGCACATGGAAGACAAGGAGGTGATTCAAGAGAGTTAGCACAGCTTTACCAGGGGCAAGTCCTTCCTGACCAGTCTGGTGGCTTTCTACAATGAAGTAAATGCATCAGTAGACAAGGGAAGAGCTGTGGATGTCATCTATCTTGACTTCATCTAGGCCTTTGACACTGTCCCCCACAACATCCTCCTTTCTAAATTGGAGAAATAAGGGTTTGATCGCTGGGCTGTTCAGTGGATGAGAAATTGGCTGGATGGTTGCACCCAGAGAGTAGTGGTCAATGGCTTGATGTCTAGATGGAAAAACATGACAAGTGGTGTCTCTCAAGGGTCCATACTGGGACCAATGTTGTTCAATATCTTCATTAATGACATAGGCAGTGGCACTGAGTGCACCCTCAACAAGTTTACTGATGATACTAAGCTGGGTGGTGCAGTTGATATGCGAGAGGGATGGGATGCCATCCAGAGGGACCTGGACAGGCTGAAGAGGTGGGCTCAGGCTTATGAGGTTCAACAAGTGTAAGGCCCTGCACCTGGGCTGGGGCAATGAGCATTATCAATATAGGCTGGGAGAGGAAATGATAGAGAGCAGTATTTTGGAAAAAGACTTGGGGGTACTAGTAAATGAAAAGCTGGACATAAGCCACTGATGTGCAATGGCAGCTCAGAAAGCCAGTCAAATCCTGGGCTGCATCAAAAGAAGTGTGGCCAGCAGATAAGAGAGGTGATACTGCCCCTCTACTCTGCGCTGGTGAGACCTCATCTGGAGAACTGTGTCCAGCTCTGGAGCCCTCAACACAAGACGGACGCAGATGTGTTGGAGCGTGTCCAGAGGAGGGTCACAAAAATTATTAGAGGGCTGGAGCACCTCTCCTGTGAAGACAGGCTGAGAGAGTTGGGGTTGTTCAGTCTGGAGAAGAGGAGGCTCCAGGGGACCTTATAGTGACCTTGCAGTACCTGAAAGGGGCCTGTAAAAAAGCAGGAGAGGATTTATTCACAAGGGTTTGTAGTGACAGGACAAGGGGTAATGGCTTTAGGCTAGAAAAAGGTAGATTTAGGTTAGCCATTAGGAAAAACCTCTTTAATATGGGCATGATAGATCACTGGAATAGGTTGCCTCGAGAGGTGGTGGAGGCCCCATCCCTGGAGACATTCAAGGCCAGGCTTGATGAGGCTCTGGGCAGCCTGACCTAGTTGGAGATGTCCCTGCTTATTGCAGGGGGGTTGGACTAGATGACCTTTAGAGGTCCCTTCCAACCCAATACATTCTATGATTCTGTGATACTGACTTCTCACAGAAGTTTTGGTATCTGTGAAGTGAAGAGCTTCATCTATCTCTGAGTACAACTCTTGCCTTCCCTGTGAGTTGATTAAAAAAAACTGCTCTGGGAATCGGGGGATCATTGCTCTGCTAAAATGAGGTTTTGATAATAACCTTGCCTGCAATTGACCTTGTTTCTGTTGGTGGGTGGGCAGAGGTCTTAAAATAATCATGCAGATGACAATTGTGAAGCATTTCAGAAAGAAAAAAAAAAAAAAAAATTCTGCTGTGCCTCTTATTCTGGCTAGGCAGTAGCATTCACTTCACGGCAGTGGAGCTACCTTGAGAATGGTCTCAAACTGCCTTCTGTGGTAAAAAATGAGCAGTACTTCTGAAGGCTCACCCTTTGAGATAAGCATGAGGAAATCTCCCCAAGAGATACTTGTCTCTGTCCATCGACTAAACTAGGAGTCTGGATAATTAGCTTAGGATAGCTGCTTTCTGGATGGATGTGTTCCATGATGAGAGAGCTTTGCTGAGTCATCTTGGGCTTTTCAAAAGCCAGTTACTGTCTTCTATTTAAAGAAAAAAACAAAAAACCAAAACCCATGTGTCTCTTAGCTACAGGAAAAACATACCTGCAGTGTTTGAGATCAGAGTGTGGGGTTTTTGTTTCTTCCAGGGAGACTGAAAAAGACTGGAAAGAATTTAGACTTCAGTCTTTTTTTTTTTTTTTTTTTTTTTTAAATAATGCTGCCTATAGCTAAGGTAGAATCAGGTCCAACTGGGAATACAAGGAGAGAATAAAATGAAAAATATGACTGTGTATATTGGTTTAGAATTTTTATCTAGTGAAGCCAATACTGGAACTAAAGTAACACAGAAATTGTAAGTGTAGATATTGTCTTCCCTGGTTGCACACAGAATGGTACTCAGTTTCAAAGCTGTTTGACAGATTAAGAGATACCTGTGTGAGGTAATGCTGTTCCACTGTGTTTTACTGTTCATTAAGCTGGGGCATGGACAGGTTAAACAATAAACTCACGTTAAGCTCTGTTTAGCTATAGAAATGAGCATAACCTATGTGTCTGGATTCCCTCCTGTTTGCCTGTGAATTGTCAGAAAGGTGCTTTCAGCAGTGAATGTTCTGTTAACGCCACATACTTTAATATTTTTTGATCCCTGTAACTTCTTTTTTCTTTTGTCCTTTTTAGGAAAAAGATATTAACTCCCTCTATGATGTCAAGATGTATGTGGAACCCAGTGAAATCACCCCTACAGTGGTATGCTTAAAGAGAGATATTCACATTTACTGTAGACTTCTGAAAATTATGAAACTTGTTTCTTGATTTCCTGTTAGCAGTAATGAGAAGGATAATTCAAGGAGTTAGGATGCTTGATTCATGGGGCACTGGGCAGCCAAAATTTGTTAGAGTGCGACTTTTTTCTAGCATCTCTTAAAAGTTTGTACCCGCATGTTTACTTCTGTGCAACTCCTATATTGATTCATCCATGCTGGGAGTTTGGCCACTTTTTGAATCTGTGGAGGCGATTTGATATGGCATGCATGCTTATGTAGGTATGACCCCAAATTAAATAACCTGTGTGTCACGGTTTAGGGTCAGGGCGGCCCCTTAGACCTATAACAGATGCTCTCTGTTAAACCCCCCTCCCTACCCAAAGGGGAAGAGAAAGGGAATAAGGGAAGGAGACTTAGTGATTAAAAAAGGAAACTAGAACAGCTTTGAGAATAATAAAAAAAATAATAATAAATAGAATATGTACAAATACATACAAAACCAGTATTAAACCCAACCCCTCTGGTGGTAATTACATCATCATCACCACTGATGCTGTAGAGCAGGCACTGGGGGTCCCAGACCAGGCCCCATAGCAGACAGGAGCTGTGTTCAGGAGCTGGATTCTGCTACTGGATTCAGGAACACTGGATCGAAGGCAGAATGGACAGAGTCCTCCTTGGATACTCCGAGGAAGGAACCAGAGAAGAGCCCAGGAACCCCCAGAAAGAGGGCAAGCAAGCAGGCTAGCAAGCAAAATAAAACTGGCAAGCAAGCAAGCAAACAACCTATAGACCCTTCGGATCCCTCTGCTTTATACTGAATATGACATACATGGGCTGGAATACCTTGTTGGTCAGGAGTGGCCCTGTCTACTCCTCCCTGCAGGTGCAGCCTTTCACTTTCCTGCATCCCCCAGTGTGGTTGGTACACAAGATCCCACAGTGGCCTTGGTCTGCATACCGGTCCTTGGTAGTAACTCTAAACACGGGGTGTTATCACTGCCAGCAGCAGACACTGTCTGTGAAAACAGGCAGCTAACTTCAGACAGTGCAGTTAGAAGAACTGAACTGAAAAGTAAAATCACTGAACAGAATTAGTTTTGTTTTCACTTGAACCAGGACACTATGGGAAGATTCCATTTGAGACCAAATCTTTATGGAAAGAAAATACAATGTGTAAACCCAAAGTGTGCGTGTCTGTTATGAGCACTGTTATTTGTGTACAAAATTATTGCATTTCCATTAGCATGGCCTGCCTGCATAGGTTCAGAGCTTATTTCTGTGCTTTCTATATAAAGATGGTGTCTTTGGTTTATTAATAAAGTTATTAAAAGTTTGTCTTCTTTTCAGATTATATATAATGTTTTAAAACAAGTAGCACAGCAAACATCTACTAATCTCTGATTCTTGTTAGGGCTTGCCTACTTGTAAATTCTCATAAATATTCACCTGCTAATTTTGTGACTGTATCCCTCTTTAGTCTTTTTGGCCAATGAATTTACACTGCTGCTCCTGAAAATCATGGGTAGTAGTAAATTCAAGAGAAATAAAATACTTGTCCTACTAAAACTGCTTATCTTCCTAAAGGAAATGTGACCAGCAGGATAGCTGATGTGGTTTTGAAGTAGAGGCTTTGTAGGCATCTGAGCCTAGAAACTCCGACTGCGTGTGAATATGCAGTGATAAAAGAGGATTGATATTTCACTGTGGAGTTTTCTTTTTTCTTTTTTTTCTTTTTTTTTTCTTTTTTTTTCCTACAGTAGTTGTATTGCAGCACCCTTAAAATAAAGATTCGTTTTTTGTTTGTCTTCCAAGCAGATACTTGAAGAACAGCAGTTAAGTAGCATCACTTGCTTCCACCAATAGATGTCACTCTGGAACTTTACTGTTATATTTTCTAAGCTTTATAATGAAACAAACAAAAAATAGAGACCCAATTCCCCCTGCCCCCCTTATTTTCCTTTTTTCCTTTTTTCCTTTTCCTTTTCCTTTTTTCCTTTTTTTCCTTTTTTTCCTTTTTTTCCTTTTTTTTTTTTTTTTTTTTTTTTTTTTTTTTTTTTTTTTTTTTTTTTTTTTTTTTTTTTTTTTTTTT
>JANIJG010009376.1:3920-36127 GCA_024611175.1 Megaceryle torquata | reverse complement strand
GGTTCCCCCCGGGGGGAAGGGGGGGGGGGCGGGGGCGGGGGGGGGGGGGCACTGGGGGGCTCTTTGGGGGACGAAAGGTGGGTCTTACCCGGGGCCCCCGGTGTCCCCCCCCCCCCCCCCCACCCGGTGCCGCCTTTGTGGTGCGGGAGGTGTTTGCCATGAGGTGGCTTTTGTGCGGCGGGTCGCGCTTGCCAGGCAGCCGCGTGTGCAGCCGCGAATTCCCCGACCGCCGGCGCTGCTGCTGGGGAGGGCGGCATCTTCATTTTACCCCGAAGGGCAGAGGGAACGATTTATAAACCTCATTTTCAGCGGTGCTTGGGCCTGCCAGTGCTGGTTGGCCAACCTGGGCAGTAAACTGGTTGAGCTGGTATAGAGCGTAAACGCCTCGCTCTGAGCCCTTATATAGGCACAGCTCCTATTAAGGTTGCTCCTCATTGCTCAGTGAACGAAACTTTTAATTTCCGAGGGCGAAAAGGGAGTGTGAGATGTGGTGGAGGCTGCTGTGGCATATGGAGTTGCATGTGACATGGGATCAAGTCCCCGAGCACCAGAAGATGTTAGGGCCAAGTGTCGTGGTCATGACCTTAGCTCTTGGCCTCTTGTGTAGGTGTTAGGGTGGGTCTGGCTCCTCTTTCTTCACATGACCTCTACCTGTTTTGACGTATGAGTGGTGATTAAGGTGTTAGGCAGCCGCTTGTTATACTTTTACCTTAATTATCTAATAGCAGGCCTTGCTTTGTGGATGGCAAATCATCTAAACCCGTGGTGTAAAAGGGAGTTAATTTACCTCTTGTCCTAAGCCACTGTAGTTTCTAAAAGTAGCTTTACAATTGCTTTGGGAGATAAGTATTATTATCCCAAAATTATGGAGTGGGCAGATGAATCTGAGTCTTTGACTTCTCTGAGGTAACACTGTGTGGGGAGCCAAGGGGGGAGCTGGGAACGCCTGTGCTTGCTGTTCCTCGCCCTCTTCCTGTGCTCAGCAGTCGCAGCTTCTGCTGTAAGCTGTTGCAGTTGAGCAGTCAAGCACTTCTAGGTCTTGAGTCTCCCACTTTTTTAATGTTTCACATGGAGGAGTAAGGACAAAACCAAGTAATATTCAGAATTTATATTTGTGACTTTTTTTTTTAAATCTCTAAAGCATAAGAAATCTGCCCAATATTTGCTTACATTCTTCCCCAACACTTTTCTTCTTGTGTTTTTTTTTTTTCCCTACTTTATGCTTCTTAACTTCAGAGGCAAATGTTGCAAAATGGCTTTGCTCATTATATAGACCAGGACATTATCTATTTTTCACTCTATATCGGGTTGGGAAACCATAGAAAAGGCATCATGTGGTATCAAACGGTCATTCCTAATGTTGCAGGTGATATCAAACGAGTCAGGGGGTGTTAAAGCATGAACAGACAAGCACAGTTGAATCACTTGTGGTCAGGTATTGACATTTGAACACTAATGCCCAAGCACAGCGGTCGAGGTCTCAGACAGATCTGTTGTTTTATTTGAATTATCTGCTAGAAGATAAAAGATTGTATGTGTGGTGTGTTTTTTACAGGCAGCAGTGTGGATAGGTTTAGGATTTGGATCTGTTGCAGCAGAGAATAAGACCTTTTTTTTTTTTTTTCTGGGACTCAAGAATTTTGTAGCAAGCACAACAGCTGCTAATGAAAATTGTTAACATGGACGTGGAGTGGAAACGATGCTCTCTTAATGTACATGTTTGTATGTACATCTTGGTCCTGGAGTCCTCATCTTGTTCATGGGGATGGGAAGAATCTTACCTCTGTGTTCCAAAAATGCTCCTTCCCCCAGTGTTGCTCCCCAAAGTGGTGGTGCGTCAGCAATGGGTGGTGGCTGCAGCCACTATCCTCTTTCCTAAACTTTGTAGTTCTCTGGAAATAACTGAATTTTGATCTCTAGGATCCTCCAATGCTGAGGGTATTGCTAGGGTGTCAGTGAAGGTAAGGTGCCAGATTTAGCACGTCAATCACTTCAAACTGTACCTAGATCAAGCTGTAACGAACAAGCCTGCAGTAGGGGAAGGTGTTTGCATCTCTAGGGAAGTGACTATTGTCCAGTGGTTGTAATTTTGCAAAAAAAGAGCAAAGTTCTGTTGCACAAGCAAGTAATATTTACAGAGGTTAAGTATTTCCCTTTTGAAGGCATCAACAAACAGTAGAGATGCTACAGCCTGAGAAGACATCGGACAAATCTCTTTTTCAGGGAGAGCGTTAGGTGACCAAAATGTAGGTGGTACTGCTGCTGCCATCTGTAGTAACACTCAGGACTAAATAGCATTTGAAGGACAAGCTGCTCTGTATTGAATCTTTCATCTTTCCTTTTGCTGCCCAGTCATACTTGCTTAATATATGTTCTGAGAGATTGAAATACTGAACACTTTGGTTTTCAGAGCAAAAATTTTTTTTTCTTCTTAGAAAAAAGTTGGTAAGCCCTAAAAGGATTTAAGGAAAAACTGTGTTGTGCCAACTTAAGAGTGTATATCTCAGTTTCTGTGAAAGGAATCCACATGTCTATTCCTTTAAAAATATTGTGTGGTTTTCTTCTTTATAGCAAGCAGTGCTTTTCCAACCGATTTCTTATCAGCAAAAGTGATTTAAAGAAAGTATACTTACACCCTTTTATTTTGTACTATATTTTTTCTCTCAGTACGGACATTCAAGGTTGTTTACCCCCAAGGTTAATTCCCTTGCTGCTTTTCATGTGATGTTACCATTTGCAAGTTTTTGTTTCAATTCAGAGCTGTTTAATACACTAGATGATCCTCTCAAGGTTACTGCTTTATTATTTTGAAATATTGTTGAGAATTGCCAATTAGAATTCAAGGCAAGATATTGCAAGATTGCAGAAATATGCACATTTCTAGCAATGTATCTTCTTTTTATTAGGAAAGTGAAGCATCTGAAAACTTCAGTGTTTGTAAGACACTGTTGTATAGTGCCATGTACCTTCATTTGCTTTGGTGGCTGGCATATCCACACATCTGTAGCAGTGGAAAGGCATCAGGGATGCTTTTTTTTATATATATATATTAGGTAATTTCCAGACTTCCTAGTTGGAAGAGAATGTACATATTTAATATAAATGAAGCTATGTATTCTGCATGTTGATATTTTGTGAAGATTTATGTAGTAAGGCTTTGTCTCATGAATAAATAAAATATAATTATAACTTTTTTGGGTATTGGTCTTTTACTGTGTGTGGAGCAAAACTGTCAAGGGAAGTGATTTTAAAATCTTAATTCATATCTGTCATTCACTTACATTTTAAGGCTTCAGAAAAGTAGGAGCAAGGTGTTTAATTCTGGACTGTTCAGGTGATTTTAAAAAAAACCCAAACAGACAAAACAAACAAAGAACCCCAACAAATCTTACTTCCTTCTTGTGTGTTTAACCTCTGCCAGAAGGTCCCATTGTCAGCATTGCTGAGTAACTTGTTTGGATCTCCTCTGTTCTGGTTATCTTGACTACTCCTCATGAAATCTGGTTGGTTTTTTTTTTTTACACCAACTCTGTCAGGGCACTGTAGTTTTTAGCCCTTCATTTACAACTGCCTCAAGCTGTTGAGCAGATCCTAGAAGCACTTAGGCTCAGTTTAAGTTCTATATCCACTAATGTGTTGGAGTTGTGGGTTTTTTGTTTATTTGTTTTAAAGTCTTGCTTGTATAGAATTTTTATAAATAACTGGACTGGGTGGAAATACAGCAGATCAGGAAACTAATGCAGCTTATGGGAATGTTAACTGCATTAAGTAACAATCAATTTAAGCTGTCTCCTCCTCCCTGTTTCCATCTTCCTCCAGTTGGCTCTGAGCCTGACAACTTTTCTCTTTTGTGAGGTCTGCGTATCTTCTAGGTCCTGTATGATACCTTTCAGAGGTAAGCAGGTAAATTACCTGTTGTTACCTTACAGGTTATACTCAGCTCTCATTGTACTGTGGTACAGTCAGTGATTTGGGTCAGTAAGTATGTGTGTAACGTACAAATTTAACTTCCCTGTGAATTTCTCCTACTGGCTGAGGGGGTAAATCTGGATAACATGCTTAAATAATGGAAGGAATAGTAATGCTCAGCTAAGGTTATTGCAGTAATCAAACCCAAAATTCTTCTGGTACTGCAACAGATTTTTTTTTTTTTAACCCTGCATGGTTTATGACATTTAGATGGTTTCTGAGTTACTTTGCTGTAATTGACTTGTGTTTGGTATTTCTATCACAACTTGATATATTTACGTGTGTTTGTTCTATGTCTGGAAACAGTGCATGTAGGAACAGCATACATTTTACTTTTCCCAATATACTTGTGTTCAAGCAGCTTACTCAGTGAAAAAAGTGACTTGAAATCTTGGCTAACCACAGAGGTATTTTACAGCATAGTATTACCCTGGACTGACTTTAGGTAGGTTATTTAGAAATACCTTTCACTGTGTTTTATCTCCACAATGATGGATGATAATTTGTGGGGGTGTAAAGATAAGAGGTAAGTGGATTTCACAAAGTGCAAATCTATCTAAGCTTTAAAATGGGGGGGGGATTGTTACTGTGTTACAGGTTTTTTTTAAAGTAATGTATTTGCCAGACTTTGTGTCTGTCATTCAAAGAATGTACTTTTTCATGATACAAATGAAGAAAAAGGAAAAACTGTCAAGATCCTAAAACCTTAGCACCCAGCACTTTCTGCAGGTCTGAATGTTGTAAGGGTCTTAGTAAGGTACTTCCTTTTTCAGTTAAATGGTAATCAAAATGCTTCATACAGAATTACTTATGCTTTTGAATTATGTCTTCTGTGTATGAACTTGTATAATGCATATACAACTTTAGCCTTTCTGAAGATGTAATGAATTAATGTATTAAAATTCCTGTTGGTCACATGTTGGCTTTCTTCCTTTTCTTCCTGTGACTCTTAAATGAATGACACGCAATAGCTACACTCTTCCTTAGCTATTTAATATCTATCTGCTCTGGGATACTACACAAGACTTTGTATGTGCTGGGTTTCATTTATAGTTTTATTTGCATACATCACCTTTGCTTACTGAATGCCAGATCAAACTCTGGAAATATTTTGCCCTGAATTCTGGGATGTCAGTTTCTTTTTTTTAATTTTCACTTGAATATCTGAAAGTTTCTGGCTACTGCTTTCATGTGTTTGTGTCTGTTTTCCTTTGATCAAGGGGAAGCTGATTGTTCATATAGTACCAAGGTGCTGTAGAGAAACGTCTCCTTTGCTGAGATGGGTAAAGCATTTCTGTGATCTTTGCATAAACTTAGTTACATAGCAGGTAGGCTCCTCTTTCCTTTTTAGCTGCTTTTCAGTGTGAATGTCCAAAGCAGTGATGACTAGAAGTACTCCTGATGTTATGCGGGGTTTGCACAGTTGTGTTGTGGTAGCTGTTAGTTTAGAAGTCATTTTGCTTTAAATTGTTTATTTCTTAGTGTGGTGAAGTTTGTTCTTTCACTGTGGTTTCATGTTATTTTTCTTGGCATAAATAAAGGTGTCTGTACCAAACTTCTCTTATTAATTATTCACTTCTGTTAAACCAGTTTCTTTACATGATGGAAACTGCAACTTTTTGTGCTCCAGTGTTATTTATGCTTGTGCCCTTATGGACTAGGAAAATTGGAAAAACTTAGCATTTTTCAAATTTCTGAATTTCTTGTTGTGATTTCGCAGAAGCAGTTGTTTCCTTTAGCATCACACGGTATTTAAATTTTTGAACTTCCCGTTTTCCACTGCAAGAGTAAATACATGTTTTGTGCAGTCTTGGGCATTAAAATCCTTTTTCTGATGTGTGTAAAATATGGAAATTCTCCTTTTTCTGTACTTCAAGTACAGAAATAGATTAAATTGTTCATGAAACTCTTGAAGTCACCCCCTTCACTAATAATTACAGCTATTCTGTAGGGTCATTCCTGTGTGCTTGTTTGCTTTCCGAGAGTACCAGTCCACTGAATATGTGGTAACGTGGTTTGATATGATAAACAATTTTAGTCTGAGGTGCCTTCTGAGTTGGTACTTCCTGCCAGAGATGGCTGCCTGTTGGCCCCATGTGCACATTAATGCATCTATTTGGACAAAAAGAGAAATGGATTTTATGCCCGTTAACCTTAGTATTATTACTGGTGTGTTGTGCATCCAACCATTTTAGAAGGAGAAAGCATCTGAAGCTGCATAAATCTACCTTTCTTTGTTGATTGATTTCTCTTAGATAACTCCTTTTTTTTCCTAGTAGTGATTTTAATAAATAAAATGAGGCTCTAGAGTGTATCACTTCTACCTGAGGTTTTGAAAGAATGGAAAAGGATGCTTTAGCTAAAAATACATGATACTATGTGTGAGTTTGTGGATGCCACTGTAAAAGCATCACAATCTTCAAGAAAATAATAGTAACTACTATATATGATTTGTCTGTTTTGATGCCAGATGCTGGAGGACGTATTGTGGTTTTATTTCAGTTAGGTAAGATCTGGAAATATGTCTTGTTTGGTTCAGTCCATATGAATTATCAAGTTACTTGTCTTGTGCCAAGCAGAATTTAGCAGATCTCTTCTTTAATTCAGCAAAACACTCATTCAGATATTTCTAGTTTGCAGTTAATTTTGGTTGTAGGTGTGGTGGAATACTGTTTCTTAATGCGACGTTGATCAAAAAAAAAAGATAGAAATCTTCCTGAAGTGGTGCACATGGCTGCGTTTGTTACCTATACAACAGGAGTGCTGAAGGGCTCTTCCTCTGCCTGGCCAGGGAGAGGTCTGCTGCTTTTTCACTTAAGCAGTAAATCAAGTGATAGTTTGAAGAATACTCCAGTCTGCATAAACTATCCTGGATTATCGATTTAGAATAAACTTTCAATATACAATTGCACTGTAAGTAAAATAAACCTAATTTTGAAAAAACACTTCCAGTCATATGAAACAAATATTTTTTTTGTACCACTAAGTTGGCTGCATGGCAAATCACACAAGTAGGGCCTTTTCTTTTGTCCCAGAAGGAAAAACAGGGTGATATTGTAGTGTTTATCCACGCATCTTTATTGTGATTTTACATATTTTAAGTAAAGAGGTTTCATTTCCCTTCCCTTGTGAGGATGGTATCAACTAATGGGAGGTGCTTTCCTTCTCCTGTCACTGGCGACTTGCCTGCTCCCGACAGTCATTTTCATTCCCTTGTTTGTGTCGAATGTGGTGTGTGTGTGTACAGACCTGCTCAGCATCAGGGAAAAGACACCTCGGGGAGAGGGCTGGAAATGCACTGTTTGGGATCTTAAAATGTTGATAAACAGTAAGCCAATTATGGTGTCTGAAATGCATGATGGATGAGCTGGTTCTCATTTCCATGTCCTACAGGAGTAGGGAGTAAGTCTTTACTTTGATCCTTAGTTCCTTGACTTTTAGTACTGTGCTTCAGCCACAGGGCATCTTTTTCCCTATACTCTTAATGGTCTATCAATAGATGTATTTCATTTGTTTCCTGGGTTTAGTAGTGCTAAGTGCTGGGGTTTTTAGTGAACCATGGCAATATTCAGCAGTCATAGGAAGTGGTTTAACCGTGCAATGAAATAAAGGGGTGACCCTCCTTTGGCATAAATGGGTTTTTGATGAGCTTCTGGACAAGGATGCTGCATAGCAGAGTTGTGGTCCACAATGTGTTTCATGGCTCTTGGAGGCCAGGTTATGGCGCTGAATGAAAATGTTCTGAGTGATGCATAGGGGAGAAATTGCTTGGAGAAAGTAGTATGCAAAAAGTTTGGATTTCTTTGGCATTATCAAGTTATGAAACTACAAGAAAATCTGAAACAGAAATAACTCTACAGATTGAGGCAGATAACAGGATAGTTTTATGATCTAAGGGCAGTTTTGTATTGCCACCCCTGCCCCACTTTGTAGTATGTTTTCCCTGGTTTAAAGTTGTTTTGGTTCCCCCCCCACCCCCAAGGTTATACCACAGCCACTGCCTGTGTCCAGTCTTCCTTTAAGTCTTATACTTCCAAAGGGTGTCTTAAGAAGAGGTAGCCTGGTTTTGAATCTTAATGTGTTTAATCTGTGATGAAGTTGTCCAAATGATGTGTGAATGGAACTGAAAGTCATGTTACACAGTGCAAGCGCATGCACTTTCAAATCCAATTTTTGTCATGACTGCTCTGTTTGTAATGCTGAAGACAAACTGAAGACTGTAAGAGAAGTTTTCATGCAACTAAGGTTCCTTGTAATGGATGCTCCCTAAAGCATAGTGACAAGTTTATATGCCATGTAGTGATTCAAAAGGTGTTTAAAATAGCACAGTAATACTCGTGGAAGACTACTGAATTCTGTTGATGTAACTCCCCTGCAATGCATAGATCTCCTGTTGCCTCCATGCTGATAATGGTGCACCTGAGCTGTTGATAACCTGACATCCTGACTAAGTTAGCTCTTGAAATTTTATAAGCTAGATTTTTAGTTTTCTCTCTAGTGGTGTTTTCCTGCTTCCTCATTTTCATGCACTCACCTGTGCCTACAAGGCCATAAGGATGGCCGCTTTAGTCAGGGCAACACTATCCTTCACAGCTCTGTCTTCTCTGGTGGCTATAAGGTGGCATTGAGGGTAGGGTGTAAGATCACAGCAAGCATTCAGTATGCTTCCTAGTGTCCCACAAATTACAGTTCCAGGAGCTAGAGATGTATCCAGAAGACTTAGATATATATCTTCCATATCTGTGTATTCTCATACTTCCAGCCTGCTCCTTGCTCCAGCTTGATAATCGCGCTCAATGCGGTGACTAATTCTTGTGCTCTGTGCTTCAGCAGAGCTCACACACCCAGCTTCAGGAGTGGAGGGAGAGAAAAGCATGATGCCAAGGAGCCCATCGGATGGGCTCTGGTGGGAATCAACCTCTCACCAGCCCACCTGCCTCCTGCAGTGGGAACCCAGAGGGCTAAAGTAGCTCTTAAATTTTTCTTGAGGCAGCTGCAGGCTAGGTAAGGAGACCAGGAAGAGGAAAAAGGTGGAAAGGAAAAGCAAATGCATTCCATGCTATTTAAACTTTGCTTCAGGCATTACTGTTCAGAAATGGAGAATCACCATATCAGAAAGCTCTTTGAAAATCAAAGGTAACAAAAAACAAATAGGCTGAGGAATGTTTTCCTAGTCTTCACAGCAGCTATCGCTTAATGCACATGAGTATGATCTACCTCCTTAAGTTATAAACTCGGAGAAGTAGAGGAGCAGAAGTCCACCAGATGTTTTTCTAATGGCTGTTTTGCGCTGAAATGAATCTGCGTATCTGTTAGTGATGTACACATCTTCAGAAACTCTGGCCAAAACTCCTGTGTTATAAGGTAGCACTTGGAAGATGTTCTTTTCTTATTCTGACCTGCAGTCCCAATGGCTGAGAACTGCTGGAGCTGTTTCTGAGCAGCAGCATTTCAGGATGATTATATTGTACAGTCCTTCATAAAATCGGACAGCTGAGAAATCCCAAGATAGAAAACTGATAAAGGAATATGGAATAACTGCTCAGCAGCTAAAAGCTAGCTTTAACTTCAGCTAGATTTTAATGTATTCAACACTCCCTTTTTGTTTGCAACTATATAATCTAGTCCATTTCCTCATGCCTTGCCAGAATAAACCCAGTGTGTTCTTCATCAGCGTCACTGAGGAGAAAGATAGTTTCAGTGTTCTCTGGCAGATGCTAAGTACTCTTTTTGGGTAACAGTGAAATAAATAAATACACATTTATTTGTAGGTAGAGCCTGAATGACAACCCTTGGGTATTTTGGGAACTAAATTTGATGTAGCTTACACAAACTTGGAAGAGCTGATGATGCCTGGCTTGTAGAGAGAGAACCTGTTTTGACGTGCATCAGCTAGCACTGCTTTGATAAGGTGACACAGGATTTGGCTCCTGGTTCTGGATTTATCCAAACACGTTGAGGACTAAGAGGCAAATTACTTTAGCTCAGATGTTTCACGAGGCACGAATCTCTTCGTCTTCTTGTGGTAGATTACTTTCTCCTTTTGGTTCAGAAATGTTTGGTGCATCAGTAAAAAGGAACTAGATGCAAAGACAAAAATACTTCTCTCTTGCAGTTAAGTTAGACAGTCCTCTTGCCTATGGACAGAAACAATACTAAAATGTTGGCTTGCTTGTTTGGGAGAACTTAGTTTCAAATGACATTTGTGTTCTCATGTAAGAAGTGTGGATGTTGAATTTTCTTCTGATATTTTTGTTTGTTTGCTTACAGCATTAAGCCTTCTCTGTGAGGTAGAGAAGGTGGCTATAGCTGGCTGTTTGTGATTATATCTCTGTACTTTGTCCCACTGTCTGCTACCCCAGGTGAATTAATTCCTTTTGCTGCTGTTACTCCTGGCATAGAGGAAGGTCATCCTTCTTGCGTGTTCGTAGTTGTGCTCTTCCTTTTTTCAAGCTTCCCTCTTACATGCACAGGAGGGGATTTGACTTTTGCTGTAGCTCTGATTCCTTCGCTTCCATTCCAAAATAATTGCTGACTTCTATTACTTAAGCCAACTCAACCTGCTCATCCCTCTCCTCACTTACTGTTTTTCAAGCCTTGACTCTATATTTTGATTTCTATCTACACATGAAACAAAATTGTGGAAGAGTGCAGCATTCCTGTGCAAGTGCTGACTTTCAGTCTGGGTGTGTGGTGATTTGAGGTGCTGCATTCAGCAGAGCTACTTTCTGCTGCCACTATCAAACAAAAGGCTTTTCTCATACAGGTGTGTCCTGAACTTTGATCTGACCATGGTTAGTCTGGGTTGAATTAATCCTAACAGGGAGTTCCATAGTCAGCTGCCTTTTGCTAAGAATGCCACTTCTGATGGAATGTATCTCTGCAGTGAGGCAAGGTTTGTGCAGATAACCTCTTTTTATTAGACCAACCAATTACAGCTCAAACGAGCAAGCTGTCTTGCTCACTGATCTGGCAAAGGAGCAACTGCATCCTGGTTCATGACACATGGAAGTGGAGAGAAGGGAAAAAAACCAACACAGGAAGGGGATGCCAGAGCCTTGAGGATCCACTTGGCAGCAGAGAGTTCCTGCTCTTAGAGGCACAGAATGTTGTCACCCAGCCTTTTATATTTGGACACAGCAACTGTCAGCTTTTAGTTTGCTATAGGTGTGCTGCAGCGTGGCAGCTGTGCCCCAGGTAGTTCTGATCAACGAGATGCAGGTTCTAGAAAAGTGCTTGTCAAGAGGGAGGGAATAGAAGTTCAGATGTCTAATTTACTTTCAAAAGTATTCCACCGTTTGCAGGGTGAATGTTGCTATTACATTTCAAGAAATATTGACTAGATGTAGATAAGACAAATCTCTTGGGATATAGAACAAAGTGTGGAATAAGCAACTGCTGCTGTTCTAGTGTTACCATTGATGGGTTTGGGGATTTTGTGCTTATGTCCAAGACTACTGCAATTCTGGTTTGCTTTTCCCCAATGTAGCAATGCTGATTAATAGCTTTATTAACTGAAGTTCTAATGGTGGAATTTCAGATAAAGGAAATTAAAATTAATATATATAAAAAAAAATTAAAAATCCCAAAATTTTTGGACATATTTTTCTTGTCAGGATGTGTACTTTGGTGATTTCTAAAAGTAACTAAACCAAGAGAGAAACCCTGTTGTATAGCATCACTATGCAGTTTTCAGATTTCTTGCTGTAAGTGCTGCAGCTAGCATATTTTCCAAAGCACTCTCTCGTAGTAATTGCTGAATATACATAAATTTCCAAATCCAGTTAAGTACACTTAAGTAGCAAGGTTCTTGTTTTATATACTGCAGTTGATTCGTTACCTAGGTTTTTCACCTGTTTGCACTGTTTAGTGAAGAAAGAGACAAATGGCACTGCTTGTTAGCTTCCATGAAAAATGTGATACAGCTTCCACTTTCCTTGCTTTGAAGAGCTTACTTTTTCAAGCAAAAATGTCACATGCAAGCTTGTTGGCTTCTTCCAGAAGAAGTAAAAATGTTAGCTATAATGCTAGTAGTAAGTGTTGGATTGTTTTTTGTTTGTTTGTGGATTTTTTTTGGTTGGGTTTTGTTTTTGTTTTGTTTGTTTGGTTTGTGTGGCTGGATTTTTTTGGTTTGTGGGTTTGTTTGTTTGGGGTTTTTTGTGTGTGTGTGTGTAGGGGTTGTTTTGTTTTGGGCTTTTTTTGTTTGGTTTTTTTTTCTGTTGTTCTGAATTTGGTGGGATTTATGGCACCAGACTGTGGGCACATCTGGGGCTAAACTTCAGCGGGCAAGCATGTTGCTGTGGCAATTTTTGCATGGACTCTGCACATGGGAGATTTGCTGGTACAGAATTCTACCATTTCTGTAGTAGAAAGGAATTTAACAGTGTCAAGTGTATTGTATCACTAAAGAGGTAGTAGCTTTGCTGGTTTTTTGATAAGATTTTTATAGAGGATTCTAGGGTTAGGAGAGAGTAGAAGGGATCCTGCTGCCACCTACAACATCACTAAATATCAGATCTATTCCTAGCATGTACATGCTGTCTTTCAGTGTTTCAGGACATCAGTTACTAAGATAGTTAAGGATATGTAGTATTTACTGGAAAAAAAAACCCAAACAAACCAACCAACCAAACAAAAAAAACCCAAACCAATATAACCCACACCTTTTCTCTTATTTAGCTGAGCTGTGCTTGTCATTGGGAGCCATAACTGGAATCCACTGTCAGAGCTTTACATGCCTAAGGACACATCTTTTTAAGCACATTTGAAAGGAAGGGAATATAGGAAGCCACGTACAACTGGTCAGCTTCAGATTTAAGAGCTTTTAAAACCATTATAAAACTATTCTTTAAATATAGGCTTATCTTATTCCTCTTTGGGAAAAGAAAAAAGTTTAGGGCAGTGTAGTGGTCTGTAATAGTGTATAGTCCTGTTTTGAATGTTGCATAAAATATCCTTACAAATTTACCTTTGAAAATAGTATATGTTTTCATATCCTACACAGATTGCCTGAGAAATACAAAGTAACAGCAGCTCTTCTAACACTTTGCTTGTTTCATAAGGGCATGTGCTTTTTTTAAATGCTTGGCAGAACAGAAAGTTGGAGACAGGAGTGAGGTTTCTTGTGTACAGCACATACACGTGTAGGAGATGGAAAGTTAATCCAAGCGGATATGGTAAGCTATTGAGAAGGGTGGAACTTTTGGTTACTACTTTCACATCTCATCTTTTAAAATATAGCTAGCTGAAGGGCAGGCAGCAGTTTTGCTCGACTGACATGGCGAGAGCAGTAGACAACTGCATGTGAGGAGCTGAAATTTGCAAAAGTATTTTAAACTGTCATCATACATGTGCATGGAGGCAGGGGTTGGACTACAGACAAGTGTGTGTTGGCAGGAGTAGTACAAAGTCTATTTTATTTTAGGAAGCATTGGAAGTAATAAATATGAAAAAAAAATTTTTGAGAGGTTCTAGAAGGAATGTAAAGGTGGTTGTTTACCTTGGGATCCCGATTGCTCAGGGAAGATGATAAAGGGAGAAACTTCAACCACAATGAAGGCACAACTTGGGCATAATTTCAGGGAGGTGAGGTGACTCCAGTTGAAAGGCAGGATACTGTCTTGTGGATGGGCCTTATGTTGGGGAGGCTGTGTAAACAGCTGTGGGGCAGTGTGGGGTTAACCTCAATGTGTTGCAGTGGTGGAAAGCTTTCAGTTTTGAAAACCTTCTCCTTGTTTGAAATACTTAATGCAAAATATTAGTAGTGTTTGTTTTATGGCTGTGTTAACTCTACACTAGAAGAAGTCTTACCTGACGAGCGTGAACTGTGGATCAGGTAGTGTGCACAGCATCAACAGCTTGGATGTCAGTAGTAAGGAAGGAATCCATTCACTCTTCATTTTTCTGTAGAAGCTTTTAGGTTCTTCTGATAGCAAACAAAATCTTTGCTTCAGATATACATGGGCATGTTCTGGCAAATTATTCAGTGTGGGTGTGTGTTGGTGTGTTTGGTTTGGTTTTTTTGGTTTGTTTTTTTTAATGCAGCTGCCTGTTCTCTAAAGAACAGTGTCAGTGAGGGGAAAATGGTGGGAAGCCCACACTAATGTTTTGTTGTGGGGGAACTAGAGAAATGGGAATGCTTATTTACATGTAGCATGTTCTTTTATGTAGCTGTTGCTACCACGATGTGACTGTTGTTATGCGTTTGCTGCCAATAACGAGCAGTTGGTATTGTTTTCCTTAAGCCTTCTCATGATGCATTGATTTTTATTTTTTTCCTTCCAGCTTGACTACTCTACTGTAAAAAAAAAAGTCATTATTAGTTGAAGTCACTAACTCGTGACATTTGCTCTGACGTTTCCCTTTCTACTTATCTTACTTAATGAGGTTTGAGTTTTGCAAGGAAGATACATTTCCTAATCAGTGACCATGACTTGATCCCTTAGAAGGATATAAAGCATTTCAAATTGCTTGACTTAACAAAAACAAACAAAAAATGTGGGCAGGGAGAAGACACTGGGAAGGAGGTGTGGTGTTATTTTGCTTTTAGAGATGTTAACTTATAATAAACTTCTCATAAATATTATAAATAATTCTCATATCATAAATATGAGAATAAATATTCTCATTTTTTTAGTGTCTAAGCTTTGAAAAATTATGGAGGGATAAACAAGCAGTGAATCTATTAATATTTTGTAGTACATTATCTAGTGTGCTTCTTGAAGCAGGATTAAGAATATATATGTGTGTGTAATTATTTTAAGATGCTGTGATACCTTGGGTGAAGCATGGAACTATAATCTGAATTTCTCAAATTTTAATCATGCCTCTGTGATGTTTCTGCATCTATTCTCTGTCCTTTACTCAACTGTTGTAAAACCAGCTTTTCTGTTGGTATTACCATTTTAATGCTTTTAAAAAGGCTGGTACAATGTATTGAGTAAGACAGGTATAGGTTGCTTGCTTGTTTGGAGAGAGTTACGATTTTGGTTGGTTTTTTTTTTGTTTGTTTCCTTGCCTCAGAAGTTTGTCTCCTCTGTGGTCAGGAGGGTTGAATTTCTTTTATGAATCGCTAGAGTTAGCATGGGAAAAATATTGAGGAATCTATTTTTGAGCAATACTTCTGAATTTCCTTATGTACACTTCTTGGATTACACTTTACAGAATCACAGAATTATTGAGGCTGGAAAAGACCTGAGATCATTGAGTCCAGCCTATGACCTAAGACCCCATGCTTAAATGTAAAAGGAAGACCAAAGAAAAGATGTTGAGAAGAGGGCATTCCCTGTTTTTAACATCTCTGAGTGACAAAAGACCTGGTAAAAAATCAACTCTTAACTATAACTTTTGCTGTTTCTTTTGTATTAAATACATCTTGCTTCCTATTATTTAGTTATTATGACAACAATGTGGAGATGTCCACAGAGTGGAAAAAGTCATCCTGGAAACACCTGGACACGGACACACTGAACTCTGATGGATAGTATAGAATGTGGGAATTCTGACAAAATTGCCTTTTTTCTCCAGCTGTTTCTGACATTCTTAGTGAGTTACTCATCAGAATGTATTGCTGCTAATATTTAATTTACAGAAGGGGATTTGCATTCCAGACTCATGGTTAAAATTGAGCAAAGCCATGCTTCATAAAGAAAGGCATACATTCATTAAAGAATGTACAGAATCCATATATATTCTTATTCTGTGAAGAAACATCATTATATTAGAGAGCAACTAATCTATTTTTCTCATGGACCTGTTACATATTTATTTATAAATGTGAAAAAAAAATTTGCATATTTATTTTTATCTTTAGTCTGATCTCTGCTTTTATGACAGAATTTTTTTAAAAAGGAGCATCCTGTTACACTGATGATCTATGAGGTTGTGTACTGGAACATCCACTGGATGTGGTGACTTAAAAATCTTTCATCCTGCATGTAAACAGAGAGAAAAATGCTCAGAAAGGTTATTTTTTTTATTCTTGCTGTTTAATGCTTTTCATCCTCTGGTTAGAGATTTAATTTTTGCAGGTTTTGTGCATAAAAAAAAATATATGTGTGTATATATATATATATATATGAAAAAATTCTTTGGAAGTGTCCTGTATTTACTTTTTCTTTAGATAAAATTCTTTTACATGTAGTCACAGGAAGAAAATAGTATACATCTCATTGGTTCAGTGGGATTTATTGTCATGATGGGGGAAAAAAGATAATGGCATTAAGATTAAATAAAGGTCAAGCATTTTATGTTAGCATTACTGCACTGCTATTGTTTCATAGTGACCTTTTTCAAGCATTGCTCTTGCTGTGCTTTCATTAAACTATGAAAACTCTGAGCTCTCCTCTCATGTATTTCTTATCTCTGAGGTTAACAGGGCGTGAGTGCTGTCTATTTCTTGCTGTTCTGAGCAATCAGCTTGAGCAAGTGCTGAACCTTCAAGTATGTATTGGAAAGCTGGTACTATTACTGTGTTTGTTGAAAATACTCTTTCCTGGGAAATGGTACCTGCTAATGAGCATTTACACAGGTTTGTCACAGGCAAAGATGTTGTCCTGTGCAGATTTATCAGTGTTATATTAAGAACTAGGTTCTCCATCTATTTTGGACATTCTGCTTCTTAAATGTTTCAGTTTTGATGAAATAGATTTTGAGGCTATGTTTCATCTCTTTAGCAGTCCAAGGAGATAATTATGAAATTAAGTGCCTAAAACTTTAGTTTCTTTGATAAGATGCTTCAGCTGATGTTTCTTCTCAAAGCCTTGCTATTCTGAACTTTCATTCCCCCAAAGTCTGTTCCTCTGACAGTGAAGGAGTGCTACCTTCATTCAGGAACCCAAAGGCTGATAATGCAGGATATAGCCATATATATTGGAACTCAAAAATACAAGCTTTAGGTAGTCTAGTCTGTTACAAAACCTGATTTTCATGTGTTGTTTCAGAAGCCTTTGATATTTGACTGGAAATTCACCACTAAATGTCCTTTCCCTTTCAGGTTCCATGTCTGCTGCCTAATGTTCTTCCTTTGTAATTAACAAAAATGTAGAGTTTTGAGATTTCCACCCCCCCCCCCCAACGTTTAAATAAAAACTGCCTTTGTTGCTAGTACATCTGCAGTGTCATTTTTCAGCTGTTACTAAGCAGACAAATGAAGATGGGTGGTATTTTAAAAATAACTGTAAAAAATCCTTCCCTTATCTATACACCCCCTAATGACTCTGGCAGGAGTGCACACAGATTGTGCACAGTTAGGTGCTCTGCAGGAATTTGTCTGATATCTGTCTGGGCTGATTGTCTTGCTCTTCCTTGGACTTGAAAAGGCACTTACTAAATACCTCCCTCAGGAGGTGAGGGGTCCTTGAAGAAACCCCTGCTCTCCAGAAAGTGGCTGAGGGACAATGAGAGCTACTAGCTCAGAGGTGGGTGTCTGTTTACTTGGGCAGCTGAAGTTAAGATGAATCTCTCCTTCCTTGCTACACTGGAGATGCTGTAGCAATCCTAAAGGAATGCTTTGTATCTGAGGAAAATTTGTGATCCACTCTTCATGAGATGCTGACATCTGTATCAGTCACTTCAAACCCTTGCTGGTCAGGCTTTCAGGTGTGCTCAAGAGGCACGGGAAGGCTGGTTACAGCCGCTCTGATGCACTGGGATGAACCCGCTGCCAGTATGCCTGTGGACAAGAAGCCGGGCACTGTTTACAAGTTGGGTTTATCATTCATGTTGCAAAGGTCAAGTGCCAGTCTGCTCTGATATTTTCCCCTTTGCAGGAGTGTGTTGCTACTGGCTGGTAATTCAAGGAACCTCCACTCAGACATGGCCTTTGTCAGATACCTTTCAGTAAATCCCAAAGATGTAGTCAGTGAGACTTTTCCAGTGGCAGCAGTTTGTTTCAAGCTGCTGTTGTCCTCAGTATACTGATGGCTTTCCCTGGAGTGTGACTTGAGATGCCTCATCTAGGCAAGGGAAAGCCATTTGTGATCTGTGTGACTTCTGTGATGGGCAGCATGTGGCCAGCAGGCTGTTGGTTTGGCACCAGAGAGTTGGTTGCTGGTAGTCACTTTATTCAGATCACCTATCACTTCATTTAAATCTGTTTTTCATTTAAGAAGGCAGGCAAATTTCATAGGACACTCTTCATAGATATATTGATGTGTCCTGGAAAGATTTATGGCATGCAGTCGCTTCTCTGGCTCTGACATAGAAGCTTGTTTTAATCATAAATAGTATTACTTGCTCCATATATACCCTACGTCACTATAACCTTTGACCACTGTGGTTACAACATGTGCAAATAGTGCTTGTGGTGTTTTAGCTTTTGTCAGTGTAGTGTAAGTGGAAATGTGGGATGGATGTTATGACAGTTGCCCATCCCTGTTTCAGAAAGGTCTGTGTAAGGTAAACATGTATACATGGATTCCTGTGAAGACTGTCATTCAGCAAAGGATTTGGAACTAAATGATTCAGCAAAGGACTTGAAATAAACAAGTTAAAAAATTAAAAACATTCTAAAAACCATCAAGCTTCAGGCATTTGATTTTTGTTTTGTTTATGCAACTTGTTGATCTGTGTAGGGTATTTTTATTGCTAAATTGCAGGTAGTCATGAGACTTTGAAGAAAAGAATATGTGGCTGGATTAGTATATAATATAGGTGAATTTAATGAAGATTAAAACTTAACCTTCCACATTAATTCAAGTTATTGGACTTGGATTTTGGGTACGTGTTTCACTGCTTATTCTGTGTTTACTGGTGAATGTAAGCTTATTTTCCAGTTATAGCTAGAGTGCCTCATATTTAGCAGGCTGCAGAGCCCCCTGCTTTGGAGATGAAGCTGTAGCTGTATAAGTAGAAAGCATCTTGAAAAAGAGTCAAGATGAAGGGGGATGCAAAAGTAGGGTCCCAGTTAGGAAGGAGCAGTTGGTGAAGGCTGTCAGATACTTTATTATTTTTGTTATACTAGACTTCAAGTCTGCTAAACCAGACCCCTTTAGTGCTGTGCAGAAAGCTCTCTGCCTGTAAACCTTCTCCAGCTATATAGATTCTGCTTTGGCTTCTGTCAGGATTAACCATTCTTGCCTCTTGTGAGACAGAGATTTCAGCTGCAGGAAGCCTTTGCATAAACACAGCAGTGTAGATAATGGTTTAGATCTTAATGCAACCCTTCCCTTTCATCCTGCCTTCATAAGGAGCTGTAGAGTTTGCTTACTGACAATCTAAAACTCTGCTTGGATAAATGAAACCTCTTTTTCTGCATCATTTGGCAGATACAGGTAATATTTAATCTTTGACCTGTCTTCCCACCATGCCTGCATTATGTAATTTTTAATGCCTTTTTACTATTATAACTATAATTACTGTGGGACAGGGACTAACTTTTATTTCATGCTTCTGATGCACAGGGCAACTATGAGCCAAATATTAGAGCCTTTGTGCAGTTTTTTTTCTGCAATAGAAAAGAGCATATTTTCCTTTGAGAGGAGAAAAAAAAAATCTATCTAAATAGTACTTTCTTTTAATATGTAAAACATGGTTAAACAGCAGAGTAAAGGAGGATACTGGAAATAAAAGGACATGGGGGAAATGTATCCAAATGAGAACATGAACGGCAATTCTGCAAAGCTAAATATTAGGTAATAACGTTATAAGACAAATATTTTTGAGAAGCAAACTAGTTAAGGCAAAAAAGCACAGTGAACATCCCACTTCTTCTGATAGACTTTGTGGCATGTTGCTAAGGGGTCCACGTGTGAAAGGAGCGGTCAAGAAACATGCAGCTGTATCGTTGAAGCTCTGTTATTTGCATCAGTATTCTACATGGAGGAGCTTAAGGGGTGTTTCTTGTCCAAGTCTTTCTTACAATAGAATATAGTTTAATCTATTGCTTAAATTCAATTTGATGCTGGAGGAAATTAGCCTCAATAAAAAGGCTTAGAAGATCTAGAGATCTGAAGAGTGACAAATCAAACTTTTCAAGCATAACACTGATTATGCAAAATATATACTGGGAACAGCCTATGTGCCTTTTGTAAGGAAATGTGTCTTGTAAACCAATTGGACTTCTTGCAAGAGGCCAGCAAATATGTGGGGTGGAGTGATCTGGAGGGAGGAGTATGCTTGGGTTTTCTGTGAAGGTGTTTGTAGGAAACTTTGTCAAAGACCCTGAATATCTTGAAAGCTCTTTGCTGTCTAGTAAATTCATAATTGATATGAGAAAATGTGTGAATACTGAGATGTTTTTTTTCTGTTGATAAGGTGTTAAGAATAGTCACATAAAGAATAGTCATTTACTAAAAGTTTATTAGAAAATCTACTACTGAGTAATTGAGCAGTAAATGGCAGATAAAATTCAGCATCCATTGGCACAAATGTATGTGAAGAGTAATGTCTGTGGGAGGCGAGTATAAACAATGAGGTGTTTTTGAATTATCTAGTAACTTTGGGGAGGGTGGTCTTGGAGGAGGACCAGTTTGTGGACGATGGACCTGTACAGAATATTGAATGTGGGGATGACAGTTGTCACTGCAGAAAGGCCCTAAGCTGCTTGTGAAGAGTGGGCTTGGCTGGGACCCCCTGCATGTGCTTTCATCCTTGTGTCATCACAGAGTTACTGCTTTTGCCTGTAGACATGAACAGTCTTTTGTTCTGAGCTGTTTTAATGATTGTCTAGAGACTGATTGTCTGTAAGGGTTTTCTGTGCAATATGTCCAAGTGAGTGAAACTTTTTTAAAGTTAATATTGAAGGGTTTGTGATAGAATTATTTCCTGAATCACAGAATCCCAGGTTGGAAGGACCCTCAAGGATCATCTGGTTCAAACTTTATTGGCAACACCACAGTCTAGACAAGATGGCACAGTAACCTGTCCAGCTAAATCGTAAAAAAGTATCCCATGTTGAAGAATTCACCACTTCCATGGGGAGTGAATTCCAATGGTTGATTGTTCTTGTTGTGAAAAGCTTTCCTCTTGTATCTAACCTGATCTTCCCAGCAGTAACTTGTACCTATTATCACTTGTCTTTTCCATGTGACTTCTTGTAAAAAGGGAGTCTCCATCTTCTTTTATAGCCACCCTTTAAATACTGGAACATGGTGATAAGGTCTCCCCTAAGCCTCCTTTTCTCAGGGCTGAACAAACCCATAACTATTATGTATAATTTATTTTTAGAGAGAAACTATATTGGTTTTGCTAGAATTATTTGTTACAATTTCAAATAATTTTTAAAACTTCAGCTCTAGCCAGAATTTGGCAGATATGAAAATATTACAGGTTTACAAATGCCTTTAGCCATTTTTTTTTTCCACTATGAAGTCCCAGAACTGTTTGAAAGATAATTTTCTGCAGAATATAAGCTGTAAGGAAAACTTTTAAGCCTACTATCTCCTCTAGAATCTGCAAGTCTTCTGTGTATTTTGTGCTTTTTCCTAGTATAGTTTAGTCATCTGTTTTGTAAAATATATAACTTTAGTGTAGACTTGTAGAGATTTTCAATTCTCTGTTAAAACAAGGAGTAATTTTGAAAATGAATATTTAAGTACATAGAGACTGTTCTCTCTTATTCAGTATTTTTTGGTTTAATCAGATATAAATCATTTTTGCTAGGAAGGATTACATTTATTTCTTATTGGTTTATGTTCAATGGGACTTCTTAAATTGTCCTTTAAAATCCTAAAGTGGTTTAATCAAGATAAGGATATAAATTACTTTCTTTTTTTTTTCCAGCAGCTAAGAAGTTGTTTGATTTTGAAGATGTTGTTCTTATTAATAGTCTATCAAATCATCTACAGTAATGCTATTTCTAGAACATACGTTGTCTGATGCTCTTGAGCAGAGAAGCGTGTCATTTGTCCTCTAGATTATCAGTTGACCTTGTGTATGTAGTCATGTAGTGCTGTGAACACAACAAAAGCCTGCTCCAAAAGACAAGTCAGAGTTCTTAGCCCTGTTTTTGCTTTAGAAGGCTATTTATCCTTCCTGTGTTAGCTTTATAAATCAATGCAAATGGTGTTTCTGATGGGATTCAAATATCACAATTCTTTCCGTAAATGAGTCAGTTCTGATTGAGTTCTAAAGCAGGTGGAGCTCGTGTACTTGAAGACTTAACACCACTGAATATTTTTGCTTTTCATTCCTGACTCTTTTTTTTAACACCACAGCTGTTTACTGCATATAAATTTGCATACATGGCCTAATAGGCTTTTTCTGCCTCTTGTCTCTAAGTTACCACCTTCAGGAATGCAATCACAGTGTTGTATTTGCTTGGTTTTCATTTACTTCAAAATGTCCACATCTTTATCTCCTCCCTAAGCTCTTGTAGTATGGCCTAGTTCTCCAGAACTGGTCTGTGCAAAGGAAAGCAATCCATGCATGTTCTTTCCGTGCTTCGCTCTGTTGGTCTCAAGTTCAAATCAAGAGCGTATCATGCTGCAAATCTACTTAGTCTCTTTAAATTTTGAGATGTGTTTGATGAAGCAGTTTCTTAGGGAAATCTCATTCCTACATGTCTATCTGATGGACATCTTCTTTTTCCTTCAAATATCTCTGAGATATACAGAAGTTAGCTTCTAATTTTCCAGTCCTGCCTAACTGACAGAAAAACTTAGTCTAAAATGCTGACACTCCTGACTTTGTTTCTTGCTTGTTTTGTGAGCCCCTCTTCAGGCAAGGCAGTGAGAAAGGAGGGTCCTGTACCTGCTTTGTCACATTCCACACAACAGCACTTTGCACCCTCCTTGTGGTGTCCCATTTTTCTAACTGCGCAGCCCTAAGGAAGACTTCTGCCTGGCCCTGGTTTCTTGAGCTTGGCTATTATGCATGTCTTGGCTAACCATCTATAGCTGTCCAGTCTAACTATTTCTTGAGTTGTTTGGGTGGTTGTTTGTTTTGGTTTATTTTTTATCTACCAAGGAATTACTGTTAACAACACACTTAAAAGTACAGCAATATCAGGGAACTGAAGTGTTGACCTTAAAGAAGGTGCACAGCGCTCTGAACCCCTCTAGGGCTCTGGGATATGCACATTAAGGGAATTTTCACTATATTACTCTAAAAGATTGACTGGCTTTGTAAAGTATTCTGAAATAAGGCTTGAGTGATTGCAGAGAATAAAGACTTGAGTTTTAAGAGCATATAGTTAAACCTTTATAATGCCTTAACTTTGTCTTTCCACATGCACTATTTGCTTCTGTTTTTCTTTCTAAAAGCTTTTTTTGCCTCTGGAGAATATCAAAGTGATGCCCGTTCTTCTCGAGGTTCCACATGCCAAAATATTTAGCTTGGTCTGGTTTTTTTGTGTGTGCAGTTGATGGAGGATGCTGCAGTGTTCTCAAACATCACTGGCATTATCATTACAAATAAGATAAATACGTAAACTGCATCTCGGTTGCACCAAATAAAAACCCTTCCTCCTTGCCATGCAGTCATTTGAGCCTTTGAGTTTGATTTATCTAAGGATGTTCTTAAGCAAGGGTATACACTTAGATTGGTAAAGTTGAAAGACTTTAATAGTTTGAAAAAAGCTAATTGTATACTCAGGTGTAGTATTGCATTTACAATGAATTCAGGCATTAAACAAAATCCTAAATCAAGCTAGTCAGGTTATGTGGTTTAGGTGTGAAATTCCCTAGTTTAGGCAGGTCAGCACCCGCCTCTTAGCTTTAAAGAGCTATGCTGTCTCCTCCCTCCCACGTGTCAGACATAGCTGCCTGCTTCAGCTGTCATCTGCCAAACCCCAATATTAGATTTGTGGGTCATGATGTGGGAGAGGGGGTGGCACAGAAGTGCTGTGGGGCTGGGTGTGCTGCTTGCTTGGGGGTGTGCTGCCTTCAAAGGGTTCCTTTGCTTTCCTTCTACTCCCACTGCACAGGGTGGTCTTCCCGTCCCTCACTGCCTTTTCCAGCTGGGGTACAGCCACCATTTTGAGGGTAGGCAGAGAAGGGGAGTGATCTGCGAGTGATCTTGTCTAAAGCAAGCTGTTCCTGTGTGCAAATGTGAAATAGAAATCCCCAAATAGGGTCTGGTGCTGTAGGTTTGAGCTGTTTCGGTGTGGTATACTCTGGAGTTCCTGGATTGTGTGTAACTACGCACAGTTTAGTCATTCTTTTCCCAAAGCCAAATATTTCTACTTCAAGATATTTTGTACAGCGAGTAGGATGAAAATTTTCTTGCTAAGCCTTAAAAAGTAATTAGAAAAAGAAGTAGTATTTTCAAATACCACGCTTGAGTGTGTGACAGACTTTCTGGGTGAGTAATCCGCATCAGATATCTATGGAACACTTACCACCTTAGTATTGAAATACTAAGTCATAGGGGTTTTAGATTGATGGAATTTGTTGGTAGGGACTATGATGTCTTGGTTCTGTTCTTTTCTTCTGGGGTGCCACGCAGTCTTGCAGTGTAAATGCATGCTGTTGATATACTATATCCAATAGGTGAATTCTAAATACATTTCACAAGGGCAATCTTAACATGAGCATTGCTGCAGCAATGTAGAGGTATTTCTAGCTGTCACAGGCAGCAAGCCAGTCCTCTTTGTGACATAGCCTTGCAGGTGGCCACTAATGGATTTCTGCACCTGCACAGAGCCTTCCTGACTCTGGTAGGGGGACTCTAAACTCAGTGTCCATTGCAGGATCAAGGCAGATGGCTGTGGGATACATAGACACTGCCCTTCACTCCCAGAAGCAGATCTGATAGTGACTACAGTGTAACAATTAAGTCTAAAAATTGGAAGACACTTCATGCTGGTTTTGTTGGTTTGGTTTTTTTTGTTTGGTTTTTTTAAGTTGCATAATTTGATCAACCTTGTAATAAATTTAATTACAAAGTCTAAAGCAAGCTCCTTTTGCTCAAATCAGTCTCCCTTGCCTTGTGAAACAGATAGGTTTGATCCAGACTTCCCCAATACTGTTGAATAAGTCACATAGAGAAAATTATGAAGATCCCTTCCATTTGAAAAAAAAAAAAAAGAGGTTATTTTTGTACGGAAATTAGATTCTGAGCACCAGAAGGCAGTTATTGAAAATACCATCTTGCTCAGATGCTGTAAGCTGGCCCAGTTCCTCTCCCCTGGCTTGGGTCCTCGTGAAATGAAAGCAATACAGTAACTTCTCTCCCCACTGTGGTTCTAACCAGATAGGTAGCTATGCTGCTACCACTACTTAAATGTACATGGTTTTGATTGCTTCTTTGCCACAGGAAAAGAATGTCCTATGTTGGACAGTTAATTTTGTTACTGAATTCAGCTCTGCTGTAGTGTAGAAGCAATAGCATCTAAATGCCCTCCTCTGCTATAATTATGTTTAATAGATGAGAGCCTACCACTACTCACTGCAAAAGGGAATTTGTTTAGGAATTGGCTGCGTAGTGCTATGAAAACATTCCTTACCAAAGAGGTGTTTCTTTTTTAAAGGACCGTGTACAGGCTCACCCCAAATTAGCTACATTAAGGTAATCACAACATTCATCAAGTGAAAACAGCGTATGTTTTGCATGCAGCTTCTCAGGGGTGTTCTGTAGTGTCAAAATGATGGCTGCAGGACTAGTGACTCTATGGACTCTCGTGTTGTGCTGTTTTGGTTTGTTTGTTTGTTTTTCTTCTTAGTTTTGGTCTGGCTTTATTTATAAAGAGGGAGCAGATCTGCAAAGTTGACTGTGTTCCTTCCCATTGCTTTCTGTGAGGTGGTGTGATAATGTCACGTTTTTAATTGGCTTGTAATTGGAACTCTGCTATGTGTATGTTAACTCCTTTTGCTTGCTGAACCAGTAATAAGCTTCCTAAATTGTTCTGCTCGCTCAATTCTCACAGCTGACAAGAAGAGCCTGCAGTGCCTGCAGCCTGCCCATGAGGACACAGAGTCATTCCCCCCTCCTGCTCCCATTTACCAGTGGGAAGGTTGCTTTTTTTTTTTATTATTACATCTTTGTGAAGCTTTTGTACTTGGGCAAGACTGTCACCCTCAATTTCTGAGCTTTGCACTGAAGTGGCTGCTGTACCCAAAGACTTACTTTGAAAAGTGGCGTGTCAAACAGAAATTGTGGCTGCTTTGTCTGTGTAGCCTGACAAGATACTGTTGTTTAAAAGGTGGCAAATGAATCTTTAAAGCTTTAAAGTGGAGAGATTTGTAAGAGGACTCTGAAATTGTGAAATTGCTGCTTTACAGAATTAAATGTTTTTGCAGACAGGTATGTGTGGGGCAAAAGAGGGAAGAAATGTTCCTTAAAAGGTGTTCAGAGACTATTGAGCCAAAACAGCTTTAGCCAAGGATGAGAAAGTGAGCTGATTTTCTGGTATTTCTTAATAATGAGCTTACTGGTTTGTTATTTCCAGGTATATCTGAATGATGTCAGAACTTCCATTTATACTAGAAACTGTTGCCAGTGATTTATCTATTAAAAGAAATACACCAAAGACTTCAGGAAAAAATACATGTTGGAATTGCTGATTGTATTAAGTAGAAATAAGCTGAGAATTCTTCTGACATTGGAGACTATGAGCAAACTTTGCAGGATCCAGTTGAAGATGAGTTTATAGTTCTTGCACTTTAAAATAAAAGAAATAAATGTTATCTGCCCCTTTCTTCCTCTCACGGAAAACATAAAAATAGAATTAGAATTCTGAGTAGTGCTGCAAGTTAAGCCAACTTTAGTCATAACAAAAAGGGATCCCAGTACCTCATCTGCATGTACCAGACATACCACTGTGGAAGGACTTAATCATGCACTTGGATCCTTGAAGCCTCTCAGATAAAAATGTACTGGCATTGTTATAGTTTGGGTCAGGTCATTGCAAGGATATTTACATATGCCCAACACTTACTCAGATAATTTCTATTTCATGTTTGGTGTGTGTGTTAAGCTGAAGGACTAATGAGAAGTATTTTGTGAAGAGTAACATTCAGACTTTGGTTTAAGGCAGTTTTGGTGTACTGACATTGCTTTCAAATTTTTCTAATGTCGTTTTTACACATTGCTTGACCCTTCAGAAGTCCATGCTTACATACATCTGAAGCATAAAGCAAAGCTTGCAGGAAGAACTTCAATTTAAATTTCACTTGTTCTTTTGATTGCCACATTCCCTTTTGCCAAACTATTCAGTTGATCTTGCAGAGATAGTATTAATATTCTCTCAATAGCTTTATCTATTATAGGTACAGGAGAACTATTGCTGACAAGTAATCAACTTGCCATGCCAACTTAATGTTCTTTCAATTATCTTAATCAGAATGCATACAGGAGGATACAAGTTGAAAGCTTTAAAATTGAAGGATACATCTATTTTGGAATCAAACAGAACTTGATTTTATGGAAGTATGATATTGAGATATTGCTGTATCCGTTTTGCATAGGAGATCATGTTGCCTACAATTTTGGGGCATAAAATTCACCAGATGGTTTCTAAAAGCTCTATGTGATGTAAGATCAGTTTGTGTTACAATTATTTAGCTGCATATTAATCAGTCAGTGACATTTGAATGATGGGGAAGAAAATGGAATTGGTAACACATAGAAGATGAATAATGATGCAGGAAAGAGATGTGTAGTTCAAAAAATATCAGAGGAAAGCAGGTGGAAAGCTGGTGTCATTTTGAAACTTACAGTGAGAAGAATGGGTTGTTACTAGAGGATTTGTATTTCTTCTCTAAATTGAGGCTATTTTTATTGAATATTGTATCACTAAAATAGTACTGAAAGCTGTATATTGACTTCTTGATACTGATTAAGAACTGGCATATAATTTTTTTCATCAAGTGTTTCTGGACTAATGTGGTTCAAAAAGAAAAATAGACCTCTTTTCTTAGTGAATTGAGTATGAAACTTATTTATGATTCTTGTCAAGAGCACCTAAGTGAAGTTCTATAAAATGTAAGATTTGAAATATTTGGATTTTATAATATAAAATGAATTTGTTTGCATTGATTTTTTTGTTGTTGTTGTTGTTGCTTTTTTGTTTTCTTCTATTGGAAATTGGAGGAATTCTTACTGTGTGATGTATTAGAGAAATCACAGCTTATAACCTTGAAACTGTCTTATATAAAAGATTGACAAAAGTACTAGTCTAGTCAGCTACTGTAAGAAAGTCACAGTAGAAAAGAGCACTTGTTTTAAGTATGTCCTACCTTAATAATTAAAAAAAAAAAAAGAATTGAGCAGTGTGGCTTTTCTCTGGTGTGTTACAACCCTGCCAAAATACAAGACATTTGAACTACTTCTAATTTGCCAAATAGTCTCAGGTTATTTCTATGCGCTTGCCCAGGCTGCTCTCTCATGCTTGCACTACTCCAGGACCCAGCTGCAGGTCTGTGCCCGTAGCTTCGGGAGGAGAGCAGCATCCACCTCTCATTTGTGCTTCTTCCATCCACGCTGCAGCCTGGCCCTTTGCCTGCTTCTTTCTCTGGCCCGCCAGGAAGAATCAGTCTTCGGGGTCCTATGATGGCAGCACAAGAAACAGGGTTTTATTTGCCTATTCTTTCTAGGCATTCAGCATGGACAAGAGAAGGCTCTAGGGGGACCTTGTCACAGTATTCCAGTGTTTAAAGGGTGGATACAAAGAGGATGGAAGCTCTCCCTTCACAAGGAGCCACATGGATAAGGCAAGAGGCAACAGATACGAGTTGTAACAGGAGCGGTTTCATCTTGATAAAAGAAAGACCTTTTTTTACACTGAGAACAATTATCACTGAAACTGAGTAGAGTGCCTATCACTGGAGGTTTTCAAGATGGGATTGGATGAGGTGCTAGGTGATCTCATCTGGACTCCTTTTCCCATGAAAGGTTGCACCAGATGATCTATTGAAGTCTTTTCCAGCCTGGGCTGTGCTGTGTTTCTGTGAACCTTCAACCTTACCCTTGTCTTCAGAGGCCAAATTTCAGAAAGCAACAAGCAAATTACATCCTTGCAGTACCAAAACTGAAGTTTTGGAGTAAGACCTAATGTGTGATTTTTGTAAAGAAAGCCTGTATGTGGTTTCCCTGTGAGGCCTAGAGCCTCTCTTGGCCAGGAGCACCTGCCACATGGCTGGCAGACCAAGCTGGGCTTCCTAGAATCAGGGCAGGCTGGGGCATCGTTGCAGCCAACAAAGCCTGGGGAAGCTTCCAAACCACCTTCCCCTGTGAATGGGGCAGCAGGGTGCTAGGGAGAGATTTTACCTCATGGTCCTGAAGAGAAAGATGGACGTTTTCTGGCAGAGGGCTTCTCAAGCTCCAAAACCCACAAGCATGTGTGGGGTGTGTCAGTTTGCTTGCAGCAAGTGTGCTAGAGTGCACCAGGCAACTCTGCCAGCAGGAGAGGGCCCAGTGGCACTTGCCATGTGGAGGAAGTCAGGTGAGCCCCTGTGGTGCCTCGGGGACTTCCTGGGGCAGTTTGCAAACTGGGAGAAGATGCAGTGGTGGGGTGCAGGGCAGCTGTGCTGGAAGCTACAGGGCTGCAGGAAGGAGATGAGTCAGATGTGGCAGAAAGCTTTTTGTTTGAGGTGTAAGGTTTGCGGGGAGGGAAGAGCTCGCATAGATTTATGTTGAGAAGTGGGAAGATGAGCGACCTGCCCGAGAAGGCAGGCAAAGGCAGGGCCTGAAGGCAGAGCACCATTTTTGATGGAACTTGAATTATTACAAAAAAAATGTTGTGGGGAGGAATGGAAGAAGGCTCTTTTATCTATTTCTTGCTCTTTGTAATAAAAAGAGTGAGGAAAGCTGCATAAAATGAGTAGAAGCAGCATAGCTCAGGATATGTGTACTCTACAGCTGCATCTCCACTAAGGTAGAAACAGGTAATAATCCTAATCAGACTGAAGTGTTGTCTCAGCAGCATTGTATTACATATCCCCCTATTTCTCAGGTGCATATGAATACCACTTGTTTTCTTTGCTAGATAAAAATCTAAAAATAAACCCTGTGTCACAGTTGGCACTACTGAAGCTTAACATTTGTATTGTTCTTTACACCACAAAACTCTTAACGTGGTTATCTTAACAGTGTCGCTCATTTGGGCAAATCCCAGTCCAATGGGGAGAGTTGCTGGAGCGCTGCTGTGCTGGGGAAGGAGGTTTGAGGGTGGTCATTCCCGGTCTGCTTTTCCCATTGAGGTCGTGGCAATGGTTTTTCTGTTTGTTTTTTGGTTTTTTTTGTTTTTTTTTTTTTTTTTTTTTCAGGTAAAATTGTAAATTGGTCAGCCTCCTGGCTTTGTAATAAGGGGGAAGAGCAGGAAAGTTTAAATAAGCCTGCCCTGTGATTTTTAGTGAATAAACAAACACTAAAGGTGTTCACAGAGAAATGTTCATACTGCCACTGTTTATCACTCTGCTTGTGAAAACTGGAACACATTTCTGTGTTTTGTTTTTCAGTTTCTGTCCTCCTGCCTTCTATTGTGTATCTGTAGGTGGAGGAAATAGACCTGTCTCCACATGCATAAATAAAGTATTTGTCTAAATCGTGCTGTTTACTGTTAATCTCATAACTCAGTTTAAAATGGATGGCTGAGGCAGAAAAATGAATGTGAAATCTAATGCAGTCTTTAGCTGTTCATGTAACAGAGTATGCTTCCAATTGAACTCTGCCAGCAATAAAAAAAATCTTGAAATAATGATATATTCACCATGTAAAGTATAGCTATAGATTTAGTTTGGCTTTTTTTTTTTTCCTAGAAAGATGATATTTGCAGAGTGCTACTCACTGATTCCTGCAGTCCCTGCATCTACCTGTTCAGTCACACCATCATAGAAGGCTATCAGATTAGTTTAATATGACTTCTTTTTAGTAAATCTATGCTGGCTACTATTGATAACCTTCTTTTCTTCCATGTGCTACTATCTCCAGAATGAGATGCTCTATTACCTTTCCAGGGATGGAGGTGAGGCTGACTGGCCTGTAATTACCAGGGTCTTCCTTCTTGCCTTTTTTTGGAGTCACATTGGCTTTCCTCCAGTCCTCAGGAGCCTCTCCTGTTCTCCATGATCTTTCAAAAATGATGGAGAGTGCTAGAACAACATCAACCAGCTCTCTGAGCACTCATGGGTGCATCCCATTGGGGCCCATTGCTTTGTGCATATTCAGTTTACCCAAGTGATTTCTAACTCGGTCCTCATTGACCAGTGGAGAGTCTTCCTCCCTCCAGGCTCTTCCTCTTAATTCCAGGGTCAGGGATTCCTGAGGACTGATCTTAGCAGTGAAGACTGAAACGAAGAAGGCATTCAGTAAGTCCACCTTCTCTGCATCTTCCATCAGTCAGGACTCCCACCTCATTCAGCAGTGGGCCCATATTTTCCCAATTCTTCCTGTTACCATTGGTGTATTTGAAAAAGCCCTTCTTGTTCTCTTATACTGTCTTTGTCGAAGTTAATTCTAAGAGGACCTTGCTGTTCCTTGTTGCATCCCTAAGGCGGATGGAAGCTCAGTTGCCAGTATCACTTGCTGGAGGCGTCTTCGTCAAAAATAATTCTGAGAGTGGAACTGAATGGCCTATATACATACACTTTTTATATTTATGAGTGGAGTGAAACAGATATGATCTCTTCAAATAGGGCTTAGGAATGTTGTCTTTGAGATTATCATGATGTCTCCTTAATTAGTTGTCAAATACATCCTTGAGAGCTCCTCTTCAAGACAGAAGGGAATCAATGTGGCTTCAGTCTGCTGCAGTGACTGTTAGGAGGAAGACTTCTTAGGAAGCTGTACTTTACTTTTTATTTAAAAATAAAAATAATCCTGCAGAATGTTTTCTGAAAATAACTTTTAGCACTAGCTATGGTATTACAGTTGAAAAGTAGAATGAATTTATTTCCCTGCTGTTGTTTTTCTCCACTGCACTATACAGGATATTATATCCCATCTGGCTAGATCTACATGGCATTAATAATTAGAGTTGTTTGCAAAATGGGCTGATTTAATTTTCATCTTGAATACTTCCTATTTTCAAATTGAAACTTTTGAAATTTCCTCCTGGGTCTACCTTTATCTATTTCAGAACTTGCTGTAGTTGTGTGGCATGTTTGTACGGGGTCGTCTTGTTCTGGTTTTGTGTGTGTGTGTGTTTGGTTGTGTGGGTGGGTTTTTTTGTTTTTTTTTTTTTGGTTTGGTTGGTTGGTTGGTTTTTTTGTTTGTTTGTTTTGGGGGGTTGTTTCTTGTTTTTTGGGTTTTTTTTTTTTTTTTTTTTTTTTTTTTTTAAAAATATATGGGCTTTTTCTTTTGTTTTTTTTGTATTTATTATTTTGTGTTTTTTTGTTGTTGACTTTATTTGTCACTTATCC